>OX243822.1:35392691-35450191 GCA_945859605.1 Lumbricus rubellus | reverse complement strand
CGGCGTCTGCCAAGAAGGTTAGACTCTAGAACTTTGTGTTTTAGAGAGAAAGAGTAACAGATTTAGGCGTTTCGTTAGGTTGGCTTTTAATGACTGCTGAATTGCTGAGAGAAGATATAAGCTTAATTATTACAAGAATGGCGCTAATTTCCACCGTTTATCAGAACTAATCGGGTCAATGCTGATATTATCCATGCTATTAGCTGTAGTCGGTTCCTTTACTTGAAATGTCCTCCTGGCTCTTCCACGGGCTATGGTCCGTTTTAGTGTATAATTGTATATGTATATCTCAATATTTAGAGTGCGCCTTTGCAAAGGCTATGGAACTCGAAGACTTTAGTGCCAAGTCTTCTGCTTCAATAGAGTTCATTTTCTGTTGTTCTAGGACCTAATTGTCTGGGAACCTATTGTCCTTACGGAAGTCACTGTGACTCCCAGACTCAAGCAGAACCAAAGTGTGTCTGTAACACATACTGTCCTAAGACGAACGCTCCAATCTGCGGCAGCAACAACAAGACCTATAACAACTCATGTGAACTCCAGAGGGACGCTTGTCTTACCAACACATCCATTTGGAGTAATTTCAACGGAAGATGCGAAGATGGTAACCCAATCTACTCTTAAATAGCAACGATAGTTTAGAAATGTTATGCTAAAAAAATTTCGACACAGATTCCGTTTAGGAAGAGAATAAGAGTTTTCCAAGCATCGTCGTTGGAAAATATCGTGCGGGTAAAATGCTATGAAGTCAGTCATGATTATATTTGTTCTCTTCTGAATGGTTAGCATCAAAACGTTTTAATTTTGCAGGTAGTACAAATAAGAATAGAATGGAAGATCGTGGTTTGGATTAGAAGATGAATGGGGAGACGCAGGTGGAAGAAAAGCAGAGGACGGGATATGACCAAGGAATTTCATGTAGTATCATAACGTTCAAGCAGTCAGTTAGAGGAGCCAATGACCGGGCTTTTCTTAGAATACGGGTTAACCTTGCGTCATTATTGGCCAAAGTGAATCAAGAACTCTTCTCATTTGTATTCTGTTCCTTGCTGTTTTAAATACCTTGTACGTGTACAATTGAAACTGCGTGAAACATCACAGATAATTTTTGATTTCTCAGTGATGAGTTGAACGATCATCCACGTGCTAAGACCGGTCTAAAACATACCATGAGATTATACTAGCCATCGGTAGACATAGCATTCATCTTCATTGACTATACAATATACACTCGCCCTAAGATTCAGTATTTCTATGTAAATTGCTTTGTAATCTACGACGAGTGTTTACGTTATCTTTACGAAGGTCCTGGATGCATCTATACCTATTGCTGGTACGGACAAGTTTGCGCAGTGGATGAACGCAACCAACCATCGTGCGTCTGTTCTCAATACTGCAGCGCCGGATCAAGTGAGGTGTGTGGTTCAGATGGAAAGACTTACAGCAGCGAATGCTTCCTCACCGTCGCTGCTTGTATGACCAACACATATCTCTACGTGCAGAGCTATGCACCGTGCAGAAAAGGTGAATTATTTCTCAGATCGGTTTTTGTATACGTTCATCTGATGTTTATACAACAACTTCGAGAGACATTTCAGTTTGGCTGTTGAACTTAAAAAGGTTTTATCGTCAGTTTGCCCATCGATTTAAAGACAACTTAGAACAGAGGGGCACGGTGGCGCTTTGGATGACACACTAACATTAGCAGGCTGCTATATATTGGCACCAGTGGCGTCTACCAATGGGGGGGTTGGGAGAACGTTCTCCCACGGTTTCCAGAAATGGGGGGGTTTGACGGTTTTGGACGTAAACTGGGGGGGTTGTCGATTTCTAATGTATTATTTCGGACCAAGAATCCAAGATTCGTTTGAAGTAATTGCCAACTCAATGGGACATCAGTGGTGGAACAGAGGGTCGTAAATCTGTTTCCAGATGTGGGGAAGGAAATTTCCTAGTTTGGAATTGGGCGTAGTATGCCTCCCTCAAGGAGCCCACCATTGAATTCAGTGACACCATAGGTTAGTGTTAATTGCTGGCTTGCATTACTGGACACAGCCTTTTATGTCAGGAACACAGGTAAACAACCATGCTGTAGGCCTATAATGTGGTCTTGAGATGAACTGATATGAGTATTTCTCCTCACATCAGAGAGCCCACACTCCCAATATGATTTGCCCATATACTTATAGGCCTACTTGTTATGTAGGCATGAATAATGAAGGTTATGTTTTGTATTGTGTTTGAGAAGTTGTAAAGCGCCTCTTACCGTACTATCTATTCAGAGGCCCTATCAGCCCCCAGGAAATAAGAAAGACTTCAAACAGAGAAGTGCTGAAGGAGTTACCCACAATGAGATCTTAATACGGATAGAAAGAGAGGTCATTCCACATAGAAGGGTATACACAATGTCAAAGGCTCGGTGTTTGGCCATAATTATAGTAGGCTTAGGAGATCAAAGTCGATCAGCAGACCGATTAGGGCGGGAAGGAGCTGCGGAGAGGGGTTTGTGCATCAAGCCACAAAGGTATTTAGGAGCTTGCCCATTTTGAGTTTACATGTATGTATTGTATGCTATAAATATGTATATATATAATTATATATATTTATATGTCACATCATAAATTCCTCCCACTTTGTATTAATGAAGACGAGATTCAATGGACACAATCATTTACACCTCGTGTAGCCTTTGATCACAGAGGGCAAGTTTTCAAGTATTCACGATTCGATTCGAGCAATGTAGCTTGCCGACCCTATGCTTTGTGACACAGCTGAGAGAAACTGTGGGAAATTCTCTCCTTTCCCACCCCTGCATTTACGACCCTGGTGGAACACATAGATTGAGGTGGACCTCTTATCGCTTCAGATCACACCTAGGCCTACTGACGAAGTCCAGCCGAGCGGTGGCAGGCAAGATTGGAATGATCTTGGGTGGCAGGTGATAAAGTCCACAAATGACCAGGATGGCCAAGGGTCATTAGACAGCATAGGCGTCTTGCTGTGCTT
Organism: Lumbricus rubellus; assembly: GCA_945859605.1. Lineage (NCBI taxonomy): Eukaryota > Metazoa > Annelida > Clitellata > Crassiclitellata > Lumbricidae > Lumbricus > Lumbricus rubellus. The sequence continues at coordinate 35,447,185 of OX243822.1, read as the reverse complement.
GACTTGCTTGTATACCCCAGTCTTCGGTCAGTGGTTCCCTTTGTGAAGCTAATGACGTTACTACAGATGATTCGAATTAGATACCCGGCAAGCTCTGTAGGAGATCAGCTCAAATTAATGTACATGTAAGATGTAAACACGAGCCTTCCAGTTTTAGAGAATGATGCACTCTGGAGTTTAAGGGGCAACTGGTTTCTGAAGGTGATATTCGGATATTCCTTATTATGCCATAGACTAGGAACTTTCATTGTTTCTCGCCGAGAGATGCAATAATTAAGCATGCACATCAACGGAAAATTCTTGACAGCCAGCCAGAGGGATATAATAGCCTGCAGACAATCCGTGGGGAGACTTCGGACATTAGGTTTTTACTATTAGGCACAATAGCCTATTCGGAGGTACCAGAAACATGAAATTTCTCCGCGGGTGAGTCATAACAATAATTAATTAGAACTGCACAATTCTCTGCTAATCTAAATTTGTTTGATTATTTAGTTGCAGGTAGGCCGAAGCCCGAGCACAGCGCATTGACGTGACTTTTGTTCAAATTAAAATTTCTTTAAGCCCTGACCCTGTTCTGTTATGAAATATAATATGCAAGGAATAGCCTACATTAAAATTCCAAGAAGTTTTGCCCAGGTCAAGAGCTGAATGGGCAGGTCATTATGACCTGCCCATGACCTGCTATGGCAGCACCGTCACTTAAAACAGTTGTGTGAGTACAAGCTGAAAATGTAAACATTTGGGATGATTGCAATTTTGTTGCTATGCTGTAGGTTTTACAGCCCACTTCCCCCAAAATTAAGTATGCTAATGGTGATCTATGGTTAATGATGTAGGCACCTATAATTTTTTAGCAGAAGGATCTGTCTTTTTCCTGCAAAAATGTATGTTGGCACCTATGCCAAACGTTATTTATAGGCCACAACTTGGTAGTTACAAATCTGCATTACTACTCAAGACTGAAATCAGAATAAAACTGTGTGTAGCCTAATGGTCACTAGACTCATCTGTAGAATAGGACCTTTAGTCTGTCTGTTGGAAAAAAATTAAATTATGCCACCAAGCCAATAAATTGTAAATGGTGTAAACTTGCGAATTAATAGATTTTTTATTTTATAATTAAGATATTTGATTTTCTTTGCTTATAATCACTTTTATCATGATCTGCTCATTATATATATATATATATATATATATTACATATATAATTATATACATATATTCCCTATTAATGTACAGTTTTGTGTGCCTTCTGAAGAACCGAGTGTATTAGAAATACAAGTCGGCCAAAGTGGGGGGGTTTGTTCTCCCACGCCAAGTGGGGGGGGTTAGACGCCACTGATTGGCACCAATGTTTTGCAGGCCCCTCTGTTAGTGGTTAAGATTGATGTTTATTAAGATTGTTTCTTAACTTGTACCATGTAAAATCATGTCCAAAGCAGTGCGTTTGCATGCGTTTTATGAGCGACGAAAAACATAGAATTGTTATTAGGCCTACTACTTAGAGTGAAGTGCTGCTACTGCATGCTACAATTATCTTCGGACATCATATTATACTCTCTCCTCTACTTCTTTTGAGACCATACTCAGACGTCCTTTCTGAGTTCTCACTACTCTTTAGATGCAAAGAACCCATATGACTCGATGCCTGAATAAGCAGGTGCCCATCGCTTGACTTTTGACTGATGCCTTAACATTTTGGAAAATATGATTGCAATTATAGTTCTAAAGATTTTAGTCTTTGTCTTTGACAGAGAGTCCGTGCAACGGAGTCGTTTGTTCATCGGACAAAATTTGCGAGGTTAATCGAAATGGAAAAGCGGTTTGTGTGTGTAACTCTCAATGCGATAGCTACGGATCTCCCGTCTGTGGCAGCGACAACAAGACATACGCCAACTATTGTCTGCTTCGGAAGAAAGCTTGTACCAGCAGCACCAGCATCCGTTGGCTCAACTACGGCAGATGCGTAGAAGGTGAGTAGGAATGCGATTTATTGGTAGTAAGTCCACAGCATGCTACAATTCGACAACGTAGTTATTGAACTAAAAGGAGAATATACCATAGCATGAAATGGTTATAAAGGACAAATGGTACGGACAAAATGGTACGGACAAAATGGTACGGACAAAAATATAATGGTACGGACAAAACGGTGTGGATAAATTGAAGCTGAATGAGAGTATTTTTTGCTGAAATAGAGGTTGGGTGTTTTTTGTGGCTGAAATACAGCTCTAGTGAAGAAAAACTTGAGAAAAGGAAGCCAGATTGGTGAAAAAATATTTGAGAAATGGAAGCTGGATTGAAGTCTTCCATTCATGTCTTTCATGATGAATCCAGCTTCAATTTCAGCCATAAGATTCCTTAAACCAACCTCCATTTGTAATGCATCTTTCATTAATCCAGGTTCTATTTCAGCTAAGAAAATACCTTGATACAGCCTCTATATCTAAAGCATTATTTTCATCAATCCAGCTTCCATTTCATAATATAAAAATCTCCATGCAGAACCTTCATCCAGCTTCCTTTTCACATGCGTCTTTTCATTAATCCAGATTCTATTTCATATATAAAAATTCACTAATCCAGCTTTCATTTCATCCATACCATTTTGTCCGTACCATTTTGTCCGCTACCATTTTGTCCGGTCACCCATGCAATTACCACCCCTAATAATCCAATCCTATATATATATATATATATATATATATTGCATTTTTCTCCTTGGTCAAACGAAGTATCGCAAGTATGTTGTGCACATTGTTCAGCACCTTTCTTAGTTGTCTTTTCCGTAATGGACGATGACATCTTTATTATACTAAAATATTATTTTTGTAGCCTCCGTTTGCGACAAGATTTCCTGTGCACGAGACAAGAGATGTGCCATCGATGACCAGGGTCGACCAACTTGTGTCTGCATTGATGAATGTCTGTACTGTCAAAAGCCGGTCTGTGGCAGCGATGGGCTCACATATAACAACGAATGCGAGCTGCAGAAGCAGGCTTGTACGACGAACAGGAATATTACGATGACCCACAGTGAAAAATGCGATCAAGGTAATCCTTCATACATTGCAGGATACATATAAGCAAGAACAGAATTCTGTCGACCACTAAATGGCAACCAAGTTTTGGTAGACGAATGATGATCGATCTCCTAATCAGCACTTTTTTAACTCTCATCGGATATCCAGTGAAATTAGTTTATTAATATAATTATAGCACATTCATAACTCGTTTAAAGCTGCCAAAAATATAATATGCCATCAGAATATCTGTCAGCAGTGATATGTCCTGGATTGCTTGCATTGTTAGGTCTGACTTGCAGCGAAATCTCTTGTCCCACTGGTCGAGTGTGCGCCCTGAAAGACAACCAGCCGACATGTGTCTGTAACACGGTGTGTTACTCCTACTATTACTACTATTCAGTCTGTGGAACTGACGGACAGACGTACGACAGCGAGTGTTCTCTGTTGAGAGCAGCATGCACGACCGACAAGAACATCAAAGTGGCCTACTACAGTGCATGCATGAGCGGTAATAACATATTAGTTTGTATATACATGATTGTACTAGGCCTATGTGTCCGGTTAAAAAGTAGCCCTCACAAAAAGTGTCATAACTCGGTCAAAACTTTGACGATTTGTCTGAAATTTTAAACTCAGCAACAGTGATCATATTTACACGAGATTCCAAAGTCGTTTGCAAAATAATATTCGTGAGTTTGTCAAAGTTATGAGCGTTTGCGTTGGAGCACTGAAAATGTAAAGTTTCCAACATAGGCCCTTACTTACGCAGGCGCTATGACGTCGTCATCGATGAAATATTACGCGGACTTCGGAATCCCAATATCCATCGCAATCTGATGCACCGTTCTATGGGTTCCGGTGCATTTTCTTGGCTTAATGCTAGCCTCATTTCTCATGCAGACAGTGAAGTATGAAAGATCGACAATCCGATGTATGATTTTTATCATAATTTTGAGTTAAGAACGTGCTTTGCGGAGAGCAATAAGGAAGACAGTGATGGGTGTCTGAATGCTGTTTGGAATTTCAGTTTTATTTCTTACAAATCTGCCTCAACGTTGTGCTTACTCAAGAGATTACTGCGTCCAGCCGTGCATCAAAATGAATCATTTCTGCCACTCGCATTCGTTTCCTAGGGCCAAACTAAAGAATGGAGGAGCATGATTGTGAAAGGTTACAAGGGCTTGTAAATATTGCAATATATTCATAGTGTAATGGAATGCATTCCTTGAGATTTGAGGACTTTTGTGGGTAAATACGTCGGCTGCCAAAAATATTCAACGTGAACTACATACATGTAAGGTCATCGAATTTTAGTTTTTGTCATTAGAAGACAAGCAAGAGCTGCATAAGTTTTTCTCTTTCAATTTTATTAATGGGATCCGGAAGACAAAGGAGTCTCTTGTACTCGGTCTATGAAAAGCAATTTCTTTGGTCTCTGAAAGATTAAGTATCATTCTGTCTCTTTAGGCAAACTGCAGAGTTTTGGAGACAATGGTGTTGGTGTAGTCTACAATTTTGTACAGGATGTGGTCTTAGAGACGGGTTCTCGGTCACTCTGCACTGTAATGTAGAGGATCAATTCAATTGACCAAATGCCAGACTTTTGGATAGCGCAAAGATTTACATCAGAGCTGAATTTTAAAAAAACTAAATTATCACATCTGATCGTTCAGCAAAGAGATCACTGACACAAGTCTGATTTTTAGGCGACTGATAATTAATTTATGCAGGTGGTGACTTTTAAATTTTATTTGTTGGACAATTTTAACAGAATGATTGATCTGCTGTGGATTTCGTTGGTTTAGATACAAGTTCACCGAGTCCCACAACAAAGACACCATGCTACGGACCATCTTGCGGAAGAACAACACCACCATTACTAAGACCAACACGATTCTGATACCATGACATCTGCAGATGTGAGGTATTTAACTTGACGTCTCCGCATCATAAACGTCGTCATGTGTGATGTCACGCCGTTGTCACGGCACTATTCTGGCCTAGAGGTTGAGCATAACGGCACTGTGGCTGTACTGCAGTCGTAACAGCGGTCATGCACAGCACTGTCACCATTGGCGACACGTCTTTTAGGGTGTCGCTTCTTATCCAGTTGGGGGTTTACAGGCAATTAGTGCATTCGTAAAGGATGAGGTATTGTTTTGGGTGAATATCGCATCAATTCAGATGTCTGTCATTTTGTGAATACCTCGTCGTTAACTGTAACTATTTCAATGTAGGTCTACAATTCTGTAGCCATACGGATGCATTTGAAATGTTTTAATTCTCTGATTCGTGTCCGATGCCAAAGGACAACTGACCAACTAGTGGCATATTTTCGTTCGTAGCTTTAGCGTGAAGATGACTTTCTGCAGATATAAATTTATAAAAATTATTGTTTCTGTTTTGACACTGCAGATCGAAAGGCTGCCGAGAGTTGCTTCAATCGCTCACTGGAATCGGACTCTGGCTTTTCCTCTCGGAACAATCTTCTGGCAAAATTACTTCTTCTGTTGGCTATTCACATTATTCGTGGCGTTTTAAGTTAAGCTAACAAAAAATTGACAGCATTTATATAGCTCCCATTTAGACTCAGCGAAATAATTAATCGATCGACGGCATCACAACACTTGACAGTAACGCTTCAAATCGTAGCCTTTAATAATGTGCTATAAGTTTCAGAATCGAACTTCACATGATTCAAGGATGCAAAATATTTTTCTTAACATTTTGCGCTAACTTTGACATATCCGTACTACATACAGTTTTGTCTTGTCACTGATCGATTCTGACTATTTTTACCGCGACATGTATGTTTCATCGTTGTTCCATTTAGACATAAAGCATTTTTCTCTCGATCTGGATGACGCTTGATTGTAGTTGATGGAAAGGTTTGTAGCATAATATAATGGCTGTACATAAAGATGGAACCGGTGCATTTTTATTTACATGTATAATCAACTGGTAATAAAAGTTTTTTGGTAGAATTAGTTTTGTATTTTATCGACATGAATTTTGCAAGAATAATCTGATGATATCAATACTGTCATGACACCAATCAATTATTAAGTGTCACGTTCTGTAATCTTGGCTATGTAAGTACTAAGTAAGTAAGTGCGAATATTCTTTTTTATACCACCAGCAAACGCACAGTAGTTTAAAGAATTTTTTTAAATTATGCAAAGTTATATAACATCATCGTAATAAAACTTCTTTTGGCAAAAGAATCACCTCTAGGAAGGGTAAGATTATGTGGCCTGGGTCGAGTATTGTAAGGTGTAACCTTATGTTGAGGAAGGAGGTCGTGAAGAACGCGACAAGGATTTTAGAGGATAAAGGCTATGACAATAAATAATTTTAATAGCAAAGAGTACCTTACGTATAGAATCTAGAATATGTCTTGCTCTGGTATACCCGCTTCTTGTTGAAAATCTAAAACACATTTCCTGCCAAAATCGCTGCTGTCCTTTTTCAAAGTCATTTCATCGATCAACTGCTTTGAACATGTACTATTTTCCCAAGCCAATACTGTAACAGTGATCATCTGTTTTCTTAGTCGTATTCTACTTTCCACTCCATTGATCGACCACTTCTTGAAACCTGATGAAGGGACGTCCCATGAACATTTCTGATGAGGCCATGGTCAGATTGTTCCCTCTGGATCCGTCGCTGGTGGCAAACCACTTCCCTCCTCCAAAACGTGGCTCGCAAGGTAAAATTACACCGGGCCTTATAGAGTCTAGAAAATCTATTCGTATTATCGAAGGCTAAACGCAAGGAACAACCAGCTTAAGTAATTATTCGAAAGTAAAAATATAATTTGCGTGTGTCTTCAATGTTTAATAAAAGAACATGGATGGACTGAATGTTAAAAACTTGAAATAATATGATGGCTTCTGTCGTTTCACGTCTGTTGAGGCTGCAGTATTATTATGTATAGACTACAGGTGACATTTCTGCATATGCTTCTCACCAGATGTTATCGAAGTTTCTAACGGGTGTCGCGGAATATTGTATCCCACTAAAAGCTATCCGGTGGCGAATTCAACTTTCTCCCGGATAGAATATACCGGGCTTTGAGTAGGCTATCAGAGGGATAAACCATTCTATCACCTATCGCATAATTATTTTTAAAATGCTCAAAATTGATAAATTCATGCTGTAAGATGGTCAAAATACAAAATGACTTCGATTATTTAAGTGTCCAAGGCAATGCTGAAAGCAAAGCAACTCAAATTTAGTTAGTGACTCGACGTGTCCCTAAGTGTTCTTTAAAATTGCTCTCTAAGTGGCCTAAAAGCAAAGTAAGCAAAGTTAGCTAGTAAGAATAAACACACCTGCTAGTGTCAATATTCAAAACAAAACAAATGGGAGTTTTTTTAAAATAAACACGCAAAAGAGATCTTTTTCAACTGTTCTTCGTCTGGGAGCGATACGATTAATAGGGGTATGCTCTATTTCGTGATACCGGCCAAACGAAAGTTATTACGAAATTTAATTATGCTTCAATAAAGCAGGTAGATTCTATACCAGCAGTTCACGAGGAGTAGGTAAGTCCATGGCGTATTTTGTGGTTAATTGCCTTTCTTCTGAGCTCAATGTGATCAAAGCTGCGAACAATAGGAATTGTTGAGATTGTATTGTTTTGTATCTGACCACTCATGAAGTGTTTCTCCGAGCAAGAATCTTTCAGAAGCGCTCCCAGTGCGTGCAACCCCGAGCAAAAGGCAGGTTTGAGACGAGAGACTACCAGAGAGAATGACCGAGCGAACTAACGATGGAAGTTATTTGAGATATTTATGTTCTGCGCTTATGTTCCTATTAATTATTGTTTCCATTATATGACACTATTGATTTACATTATTGATTTGCATAAATGGCTTGACGCGCGTTGTAAGAAAGATCACACGCACGTATTCATTGATTAGTTGTCTTAGGTCTATCCATAACCTGCAGTTGATGTAAAACTGCCCTTAAACATTACAGGGCAAATTAAACAATAAATAATTATATTCGCTCAACTGAACAACTGCTGTTATTAATGCGGACATAAAACTTTTCATTTGAGTTCAATAATAATTGTTATTATGATCAAAATTTAACGATCATTTTTCGGAAAGCATAAACGAAAGATGAACGAATGGCTGCAACATTCAGTCAATACTCACAAACATTTTTAGCCATAGACAAACTCGTTACTGAACGGATAAATATACATGTATAAATTGATGAGTTTCAAAGCACCAGAGAACTTCGTCTTTAAGTAGGCCTACACGATATGCATGTATATACAGTTGAACAGGCTTACGTTTAGTGAGTCCTGAATGAGGGGTAGGCCCAAGGGGCGTAGCCAGTTCTTAGAGATCAGGGTGGTTATGAAAACAATTTCAATGACTACGAGTCTATGTCACTATTGTTCAATCCCCCCTTATGACCGAATGAAACTCAACCCATTTGAGGAAATTGTACGTGGGTGGTTTAAACCACCCCTAACTACCACAGAAAGAGTAGAGTTTTACCAAATAAATGTATCTGCTTTTGTGCTCTTAATTGAAGTACTACACATTTTCACGTTTTTCACGTCAGTTACTTACTGCTTCAGTGTGTCGGTCATTATGATTGGCGTCTGCATCGGAGTATTATTGCAAACATCAGAGTCTGCTTTAGTTGTTCACACGATTAACAAACCCTTCGTCGTCTCTGCCAGGCAAAGTCAGAGCCACGTCCAAGACTCGACGCATACTTTGGTTCAATGATGTGCATAACCTCTCCCGGAGACTCGATCTGAATGGAAACAAAGTATATTCCATTGGAATGGAATCTCTTCTTCACCACACAACGTCACCCATACTAAAAATCGGTCCTCTATAATTGCGGATCTAGTAGGCAATGCATATCTTAAAATTAAATTAATGACTTCGTGCTAACTGGTGGAATTGGACGAGAAAAACGTGAAATATTTTGAAGTGAAAAACGTATGAATTAAATGCTTTATTCTAGTAGTAGGCCTAGGCCTATAGGCTTAATTGAAGCGTAGCCTATATAGTCTGACCGCGCACGCCATTAAAACGCAGTGTAGAGGTTGCATACATTGTCATATAATTTAGAAAGTGACTCTGGAAGTAAACGTTTTACTGTTGCCAGTTTAGCAAAGACTTATCAAACGATTCTGTCATTTGCCATCCATTAATCCAATTATTGACAATGACTTGTATCGCTTATGCCAGATAGCGCTACTAGTAGGATGGGGAGACTCTGTATGGGAACAAAGTCTCTCCCATTGAAAAACTTCTGGGAGCGCGCGAGTTTAATAATAATTGTGCAACGGTGGACATGGCTTATTAGACTATTTAATACGCGTCGAATTAAAATGTTCATATCTCGGGTTTTAAAGTGAATTGAGAGCTGAAAATAGTCGCGCTGACCCACAAATTCGCGTAAGAAGATTTTTTAAAATGTTTAGTCATTCGAATGCATACGGTTTCAGAGTCTTTCTTGGGACAGACATACACACAAATACACAAACATTCTGCTTTATATTATAAGATTAATTTAGCGGAGTAAACTACGGTTTAATCATGGTTGGTAATAAAAATATATATGATGCGACTGCAACTTATCGCGCGGTTGAATAATAAAGTCTCCCAGGAAGGCAATGTTGCAGGAAGGGGTGAAATAATATAATAATAAATAATAATAATAATATCTTCTAAGGCGACTTCATTTAAGACTGTAGTCTCCGTGTCCGCGCGAATTTATTATGAAACAGCCGCTAGATGGAGACTCTCTTTCGATATTGAGTCACCGGAGACAGAAGGGGGAGGGGAGACTGCCACGCGACATCGACGGCAGTTATAAAGGCGTCATCGACAACGTGAAGCTGAGACTGAATGCAAAGACTTTGACAAGATGGCAAAGTTTAGCTTCTTGGTTGTTCTTGTGAGTGCGGTTCTGTTTAGGAGTTTCATTCTGTGTCAGTGTGGTGAGTTCCAGCGAACGACATTCTCTGCTTGTCCCTCTCTCTCTCCATCTCCCTCTCCATCTCTGTCTGTCTGTCTGTCTGTCTGTCTGTCTATCTATCTATCTATCTATCTATCTATCTATCTATCTATCTATCTATCTATCTATCTATCTATCTATCTATCTATCTATCTAATTATTATCTATATATCTATCGCTCGCTCGCTCGTTCTTCCTTGCTTCGTTTTCTTGCATGTCCTATTTGTGATACAGGGGTCAAAACCCGTCACATGTCGGTTTTGGACCTTTTGATTTAGTCATATGCTACAATGAACAAGCTCTAAAATGCTTTTAACAGAATGAAAATATCTTTTTTTCTAACTGAAGGTATGCTCGTTTGATTCTTCATTAGTTTATAGCGAGAAAACCAAACAAAAAGTTACTGAATATTTTTGTAATCCAAGTCTACTGAACCTACTAAGTTATTATTCTGCAATTGTTCTGGACATTAGAGGCATATATTCTGAATCAGATAACGCAAACGGCATCAAAATCGGTTCACTACTTCGCAAATTAGGGCAAATTTACAGTCATTTGCTGAACTGAGGAATAGACTGCATTCTTGACCCCTCTCGCCTATTTCGGCATCTAGCGCAATATCACGGTCGCTTCATGCGACGAGTTTCGAACGCCGACGTCACATTTTAGTCGTATTTTTTCAGATTGCAATGGATGTGAACAGATTAGCTGCCGATCAGACAAGACGTGTACCGTAAACACAGCAAATCACATTGGCCATTGCACAGACTGTCCGAAGACTTGCCCTTACAACCTCGACCCAGTCTGTGGTTGCGACGGAAAAAATTACAGCACCGGTTGCGTCCTTCAAATGGCGGCGTGCGAAGCTAATACCTACATAGTGATGAGACACAAAGGATACTGTAAATACAGTGAGTGACAAACATGTTCAATTATAGTATCAGCAGCGGTTGCAGTGGTGTTAAGATTGGGAGTTTCAGTAGGCTTCAGTGGTAGTAGTAGTGGTGGTGATGATGGTATTAGTATTTGCAGTAGTAGTGGTAGTAGTAGCCTAGTATTTGTTGTAGTTGTTATAGCAGTGGTAGTAATAGTTGTTGTGACTGTAACTGAGGTAGTTGTATCAGTAGTAAAGGCGGTAGTATAATTGTGGCAGTACTAATTTTGTAGTGGTGGAGGGATGGGAGTGTTGATAGTAGTGGTGATGGCAACTGCGCTCTGCTGTCCACGGTGACTTAATTGGTAAAAATGCAGAGTATAGTTTCTTCTCTGTGGTTGGTCCAACAACCTGGAACGTTCTTCCATTAAGCAGAAGTTGCGCTGATGAGTCATCGTTGGCATTTGCTCGCACAACAATAATTGCCCGTTCACTAACGTCCAGTTCTGTCACCATGCACTCTAGTTCACTTTTTCATCAAGATTATTGCTTGCCACGCTACTATAATGGCATTCCGTCCAATCGAATAATGAATATTGATCGAGCAGCACGTCTAACAAATGGACAAATCCTTAGCTTTGGTCAATGGTCATGTCTCGAGGAAATGAGGCATTACACTGGCTTCCAACCCGGTAAGTCAATGAATGTAGGCCTTTGCAAGTTTGCAGGGTCGCAGCTCTGGTTCGGTAATCTCAGATTGGTATTACTCCAGACTACCCACAAGATCTCTGTTGCTCCACAGGTAGACTATCCAAGGCCACCGCCCACTCCGTTCTGCTTAGATGGGAATGCTCCTGGTTCTATTCGCACGAACTGTAACGATGCAGAATAGAACCTTTTCTGTGGTAGGCCCACTTGTCTGGAATTTTCTCAAACCACAGGAGCTACGTCTACTTCCAGGGGCCCTAACACACTCAAAACAGTTCGTTTTTTCCGTGCTATAATAGCCGGGAGTGCTTCTGAGCATCCCAATGAAGAAGTCCTATAAAAATTCTTAATTGAATTTTAAAAACACCGTTTTTGTCTGCGATTTCCGAAGAAGCAGCGACGACCAGAATGGACATAGAGAGAGAGAGAGAGAGAGAGAGAGAGAGAGAGAGAGAGAGAGAGAGAGAGAGAGAGAGAGAGAGAGAGAGAGAGAGAGACAGAGACAGAGACAGAGACAGAGACAGAGACAGAGACAGAGACAGAGACAGAGACAGAGACAGAGACAGAGACAGAGACAGAGACAGAGACAGAGACAGAGACAGAGACAGAGACAGAGACAGAGACAGAGACAGAGACAGAGACAGAGACAGAGACAGAGACAGAGACAGAGACAGAGACAGAGACAGAGACAGAGACAGAGACAGAGACAGAGACAGAGACAGAGACAGAGACAGAGACAGAGACAGAGACAGAGACAGAGACAGAGACAGAGACAGAGACAGAGACAGAGACAGAGACAGAGACAGAGACAGAGACAGAGACAGAGACAGAGACAGAGACAGAGACAGAGACAGAGACAGAGACAGAGACAGAGACAGAGACAGAGACAGAGACAGAGACAGAGACAGAGACAGAGACAGAGACAGAGACAGAGACAGAGACAGAGACAGAGACAGAGACAGAGACAGAGACAGAGACAGAGACAGAGACAGAGACAGAGACAGAGACAGAGACAGAGACAGAGACAGAGACAGAGACAGAGACAGAGACAGAGACAGAGACAGAGACAGAGACAGAGAGAGAAAGACAGAGACAGACAGACAGACAGACAGACAGACAGACAGAGAGACAGAGAGACAGAGAGAGAGAGAAAGAGAGAGAGACAGAGAGAGACAGAGACAGAGACAGAGAGAGACAGAGACAGAGAGAGAGAGAGAGAGAGAGAGAGAGACAGAGACAGAGACAGAGACAGAGACAGAGACAGAGACAGAGACAGAGACAGAGACAGAGACAGAGACAGAGACAGAGACAGAGAGACGGAGAGATAGAGAGAGAGAGAGAGAGAGAGAGAGAGAGAGAGAGAGAGAGAGAGAGAGAGAGAGATTGGTTGTTTAATCGGTCGACTCGGATTCTTCTTCTTCTTCTTTCTTTCTCCTCCGTCAGGTATTCACCGACGATGAGGCTCTAACAAAACTTCTCCATTTCGGCCGGTCTCTTGCGAGTTCTATTGCCTTTCCCAGCTCCATTCCTCTGTCTTCCATGTCCTCCAGTACGTTGTCTATCCATTTCTTCTTCGGTCGTCCTCTGCTCCTCGTTCCCTCCACTTCTCCGTGCAGCGCTTTTGCCGGCATTCTTCCGCTCTCCATCCTGATCACATGTCCATACCATGTTAGTCTTCTTTTCTTTAATTTTTCCACTACTGTTTCCTTCTGGTCTAGTTCTTCTCGTGTCACCTCATTCCGTATCTTTTCTCTCCGTTATCTATTCAGTAGACCTCGTAGCCATCCCATCTCCGCCACCAGCAGTCTTCTCTCGTCCTCCTTTTTTATGCACCAAGACTCTGCTCCATACATGAGGACCGGTATCACCAGTGATTCATATAGCTTGATCTTTGTTCTTGTTGAGATGTTGCCTGATCTCCATAGTCTCCTCAGCTTCCCAAGCATTGCTGATGCCAGCCCAATTCTTTTCCTTATGTCCCTTGTCGACTCTGCATCTTCCGTAATTAGGCCACCCAAGTACGCAAATTCCGCCACCTGCTCCAGATCCTCTCCCTCCAAGGTGATGGTTATCTTCTCTTTTTTCTTACCAATTGTCATTGTTTTTGTCTTCTCTCCATTGATCCTAAGCCCGAATCTTTTACTACTTTCGTGTACACTGGTCGTTAACTCCTGCAGTTGGTTTTCGCTTTCCGCCATCAGATCTATATCGTCTGCAAATCTTAGGTTGTTGACTATTTCTCCATTTATTCTCACCCCTATTTCTGTATCTGCCAGCGCTATGTCCATCATTGCCTCCAGTATCAGGTTGAATAGGTATGGGGATAGACCGCAGCCTTGTCTTACTCCAACATGTACTCTAAACCATTCCGTTAGTTCCCCGTCTACTCTCACTGCGCTTATAGTCTTACTATAATACAGGTCTTCCATTAGTTCCACTAGCTCCTCTGGTATTCCGTAATTCCTCATAACTCTCCACAGCCCCTGCTGCCAAACGCTGTCGAAAGCTTGTCTGAAGTCGATAAAGTTGTTATATATCACTTTGTTCTTTTCATAGTATTTCTCCGCTAGTTGCCTGATCGTGAATATTTGGTCCACTGTTCCCCTTCCTCTTCTGAAACCCGCTTGTTCCTCCCCTACTATTTCCTCCACATACCTCCGTAGTCGTTGTTGCAGGACTCTGGTGTACACCTTCCCAGGCACGCTTAGGAGGCTGATTCCTCTGTAGTTGCTGCAAACAGTTTTGTCCTTTTTCTTGTGTATGGGGACTATGATCGCCTTTCCCCAGTCCTCCGGGCATTCCTTTCCTTGATATATCCTGTTGCACAGAGTGTGCATCATTTCCACTGAGCACTCCTCTCCTTCCCTGATCATTTCCGCTGTGATGTTGTCTTCTCCCGGCGCTTTCCTCTTTTTTGGTTTTTTATTAGAGTCGGATTAGATTATGAAATTATGCGTAAAAAGTGAATTTTATTACTACAATCGTTGGAATTCGTATAAATATCTACAAAATGGTAATGAGTTTAAATGAATAATTCCTCGACGACCACTGATTTATTTATAAACGAAAGTCTGTTTCTTGATAATTGTCTTTGTCTTTATGATGTTGAATCGGTCGTCAAACTGGTTTTAGCGAATAAAATAGATGTTAACACTCCTCGCTGCCCTCCTGCAAACTACATGCATACGAACGTGGTGTGTAATCAGAATGACTATTGTTATGATTCATATTGCATAAAAATGTCATCTATTCTTTCAGCTTGCGACAGATGTGATGCGATTAAATGCCAACCAAAAACCACCTGTCGTGTTGATGGAAACAATAAAGGCCGATGCGTGCGATGCCCCGATGTCTGCCTTGAAATCTACAAACCAGTGTGTGGTTGCGATGGCAAAACTTACGGCAACGAATGTAGTCTTCTTCAGGAGGCGTGTAGAAAAAAATAAAAAGAAATTCATAGCGGTTAAACACAACGGAGAATGCGACAGTAAGATGACAAACATTCACACGAAAGTATATAATGCTGCAGTAGCAGTACCGGTAGCAGTAATAGTAGCAGTAGCGGTAGCAGTATTACAGAAGCAGTAGTGGTGGCATTTGTATTGGTAGTGGAAGTGGTATAACATCAATACCACAACCCCTGCCACTACCACTACTACTACCATCATCATCAGTTCTCTATTTGACTCTGATGGTATTTATGACTGCCTCCCTATTCTGTTGAACACAAGAAAAATTGCTTTAGATGATTGGATCTGCAATTCACGCAAATGCAGTGGGCGTTGTGCCCCCAAGTCAAGGCGAACCAAAGGAGGCGTTTGCCCCGCTTGTACTACATGTGAAGTCGCCTATAATATCTATAGACGCACAATAGGTGTGACTTTAATTATATTAAGCTTATAATTAAAGTCACATCTATTGTGCACACTGATTCGATACACTTGCAGTATATACTTGTATAATACTTTAAACCTATTGGTAATAATGGCTATGCCTGGTTTTTTGGCATCATTAACCCTTATAGGGTAACCCCTTTTCGATTATAGTTGTTGGTAACCGGGGGGTAAAAAATTACCCCCATTTTATTTTCGTCAAATCTTTGGAAATGCTTAACCAATTTCGGTCCTGTTAATTTTATCTGATAGACAAGGACATTGTTGAACGTAATGAGCAAAAAATCTTGAATTAAAAATGATAACTCGTGATTATAAGCGGTCTGATTAGCTCATGACCAAATCTAGCAGGAACACACGGCGCTTGGCCAAAATGTAGACCTACTGAATGTGCGTGATCTCGCCATGTTGGACTCTGCAACTTCTATAATATTATGATATATGCGTTGAGCGCTGCTGCATCAACCAAGAAATAGAAGAGGCCATCTTCTGGTCCTGTAACTTCAAGTAGGCCTATATCCCTTTGTTTCCTGGTCGAATGAGTCCACGGCGCCTTTTGTGGCGTTGCAATCACCTATTTCTTTCGATAGCTTTATGCAAAAGTAAGTAAACTACACTAATATAATGCAGCCTGAAATAGAAATCATACAGCAAAGAATGGCTAATGCATATGCAAGAATACAAGAACCACATATCTCCAACAATTCAGTTCTATCAACTACTATGCTTCGGTCTACGTAGTGTAGAAATGATTTATCCAGTACTGGAATATGAAACCTTACTTTTCACACTAGTCTGCCGCTAGGTGGCAGCGCAATGTGGCACAGCTGAAAACGACATTGTGAAGAAAAAACATATTTAGGAAAAGTCACAAAAGCAAAAGTCTATTTTCTTTTATTCAAAAAATTATACGAAAAAAGTAGACTGGGGTTATTTTTTACCCCCGGTTACCCTATAAGGGTTAATAACACAGAAGTGGCGGCAAACTCTTGTAAAAAATGAAAACATAAATGTCTGACGATCATCTCAATAGGGAACAACTAAAAGACCCCAGAACAGTCAAACTGTTCACTACATAGCATAGGAGAAAAGAGCAGGGGGCGTGTTACCCGAGGGATGTTTTGCCACCACCATCTTTACCATAGTGCAGAGCAGAGCTGCATAGGAATAGTCACCACCACTAGCCTATCGGGACAAAGTTACGCCCATGGGAGTTGGGACGAGTTCAGACGCATCAACAGCGGTAAGAGGAGGCTAGGGTTGGGACAATCAGAGTTGTCTGTTTTACATTGCATTCTGTTCGAAGGAGGAGGACGGCTACAGACAGAAAGAAGTCGGATGTCTAATCGGTACAGGGAACCAGAAAAGGATCTATTGCCGTGCAATCATTGCGATTTTTATAATCATCTGTAAAACACTAATGATTATAAACCCACTCCGTATATATAATTACTAGCTGGGATACCCGGCGATGCCCGGGAATTTTATGTAAATAGCCGTGAAGCTATGGCGACGGAATGGAAATAGCAAAAGTTAGGGTTTTCGCACCCCACCGTGAACCCCTGGTGGGAGAAATTCACCAACCCCTCCACTGGATGGACCTGACGGTCTTCTGTCATGCAAAGTTTCAGATCAATAGCTGAAAAACTGCAAAAATTAGACCCCCCGAAAAATTTCGCCCCTTCCTAAACAACGTCCTCTCCCACCCGGCCCCTGCGGGGCGAGGTGTGTGTTGGTTGGTCGCGAGGTGGTCCCGGTGTCAACCTATCTAGCTGCAATTTTTCAGGGGACTATATATAGCTGTAAAACTATGGCGATGGTAAAAAGCAGGAAAAATGGAGTTTTCGCCCATTCCCCCATTCTCTCCCGGTGGTAAAGATTTGCCAACTCCTCCACTTGGTGGACCTGACGGTCCTCTGTCTAAATACAAAATTTGACATCAATAGCTGCAACCCTCCCCAATTTTTTCGCCCCCCCCCTAAACAACGCCCTGCCCCACCCAGCCCCTGCGGGGCGAGGTGTGTGTTGTTTGGGGGCGAGGTGGTCCCGGTGGCACCCTATCTAGCTGCAACTTTTCAGATGAATAGCTGTGAAACTACGGCGATGACATAAAAATAGGGAAAATGGAGTTTTTGCCCCCCCCCCTTATTCTCCCCTGGTGTTAGAGATTCGCCAACTTGTTTTCTGGGAGGTCCTGACGGTCCTCTGTCTTAATGCAAAATTTGACATCAATAGCTGCAAAAACATTTTTGGCCCCCCCCCCCCGAAATTCCCCCCATTCTGGCCCCCATGGTGTTAAAATATCGCCAACCCCTGCACTTGCTAAGTTTGATGGACCCCTGTCTAGGTGCAAAATTTCAGATCAATAGCTGCGAAACTGTGGGCGTGCAACGCCGTGCATTCTGGACAAAGTCATATACATACATACATACATACATACATACATACATACATACATACATACATACATACATGCATGCATGCATGCATGCATGCATGCATGCATGCATGCATGCATGCATGCATGCATACATACATACATACATACATACATACATACATACATACATACATACATACATACATACATACATACATACATACATACATACATACATACATACATACATACATACATACATACATACATACATACATACATACATACATACATACATACATACATACATACATACATACATACATACATACATACATACATACATACATACATACATACATACATACATACATACATACATACATACATACATACATACATACATACATACATACATACATACATACATACATACATACATACATACATACATACATACATACATACATACATACATACATACATACATACATACATCCTTTCTTATAGATATAGATGTAGCCTAACAATGATTTAGGCTTATTTATAAAAGAAATTGTGTTTCTTAATTATTGCCAATGTCTACTTGACCATGTAAGTACTTGCGATTGTGAAAAGCCAATGAATAGATTATGAACACAGGCGATCCTCAGAAAGACTACGAAGATGGTGGTTCATTAGAATATAATTATTGTAAATCATGATTCACAAAATGTTGTCTATTCTTTTAGATTGCACTCGCTGTGACGGGATTGACTGTAATCCGGGTGAGACCTGCACCATAAACAAAGCAAGTTATCGTGGCGAGTGCGTACCCTGCCCTGGCGCCTGCACTAAAGAATACAGTCCAGTCTGTGGTTGCGACGGGGAAACTTACTCCAACGCTTGTCTCCTTCTTCAGGCAGCGTGTACAGACAATTATTATAGGCCTACTAAGAAATACATAGTTGTGAAACACGAAGGAAGATGCTGACAGTAAGATGAAACATATTTGTAATAGTAGTCGCAGAAGTAGCAGTGGCACTGCACAGTAGTGATTAAGAGTAGGCCTATTATAGTTGTTGCAGTACACTGTAGTAGTGGATGTTGTTGAAATAGTTGTAGTAATGGTAGTGGTTGCGGTAGTAGTTGTTGTAGTACTAAATAGTGGTAGTAGTGGTGTTGGTGGTGATACAATTATTATCATCAGAAGACATAGTATTAGCAGAAGTAGCAATGGTAGTTGTTGTAGTAGTAGAAGTAGTTGGATTATGGCACTATTTTGTAGTGGTAGTGGAAGGTATAGATCTGACTGTAGTGGCAGTGATTGTGGTGGGTGTAGGACATTATCCCCCCTGGACATTATCCCCCCCGGACACTATCCCCCCCGGACATTATCCCCCCCGGGACATTATCCTTCCCGAAGTAGGACATTATCCCCCCAGTCTATTAGATCATTACCTAAAAATGATTGACGCTAATAAGTCTACGAAGGTCATATGACGTTAACAAACCTTTGTAGGCCTACTGACTGTTTAGATTCCAATTCGTTCATTCATCTACTGTGAAACGAAGCTAATAAGGCAACGAAGCGACGTAGCCTATAACTGACGTTAACAAGCCTTTCTTGTAGAACAATGTAGACACTAAACAAATAGGTCCTACATTCGATTCAAATTGGTTTACTTCAAATCTAATTCTAGGCCTACTGACACTAATTGGACCTGCGTCAAAGACGTTAACAAACTGACGTGATTGAAGTATCTAATGACGACACTAACCCTAACACTAACCCTAACCGACCCTCACGACGCTTAACCTGATTCTAACCGACCCTCACGACGTTTAAACTGACCCTAACCGACCCTCACGACGCTTACCCTGACCTAACCGACCCCCACGACGCTTACCCTGATTTGTACATGAAGGGGGGATAATGTACGGGGGGGATAATGTCCTACAAAAAATCGGGGGGGATAATGTCCGGGGGGGATAATGTCCTACGAAAAATCGGAGGGGATAATGTCCGGGGGGGATAATGTCCGGAGGGATAATGTCCGGGGGGGATAATGTCCAGGGGGGATAATGTCCGTTCCCCGATTGTGGTAGTGGCATTTAAAGTGGCACTGACAATATCAGACGTTGCATGAGTAGAAGAGGAAGGAGAAGAGTACGAGGAGGATGTGGAGGAGGAGGAGGAGTAGGAGGAGGAGGAGGAGGAGGAGTAGGAGGATGTGGAGGAGGAGGGTGTAGAGGAGGAGGAGGAGGAGGAGGATGTGAAAAAGGAAGAGTACGAGGAGGGTGTGGAGGAGGAGGAGTAGGAGGAGGAGGATGTGGAGGAGGAGGATGTGGAGAAAGAGTATGCGTATAAAGAGGAGGAGGAGGAGGAGAAGGAGGAGGAGTAGGAGTAGTAGGAGGAGGAGGAGGAGGAGGAGGAGTAGGAGTAGTAGGAGAAGGAGGAGGAGGAGTAGGAGTAGTAGGAGGAGGAGTAGGAGTAGTAGGAGAAAGAGTAGGAGGTGGAGGAGGTGGATGTGGAGGAGAAGGAGGAGGAGGATGTGGAAGAGGAAGGGTAGGAGGAGGAGGAGGGTGTGGAGGAGGAGGAGTAGGAGGAGGAGGAGGAGGATGTGGAGGAGAAGGATGTGGAGAAGGAGTATGCGTATAAAGAGGAGGAGGAGGAGGAGGAGGAGGAGGAGTAGGAGTAGTAGGAGAAGGAGGAGGTGGAGGTGGATGTGGAGGAGGAGTAGGAGGATGTGGAAGAGGAAGTGTAGGAGGAGGAGCTAGGGTGTGGAGGAGGAGGGGTAGGAGGAGGAGTAGGAGGACGAGGAGGAGGAGTAGGAGTAGGAGGATGTGGAGGAGGAGAGTGTAGAGGAGGAGGAGGATGTGGAAAAGGAAAAGTACGAGAAGGATGTGGAGGAGGATGTGAAGGAGGAGGATGTGAAGGAGGAGGATGTGGAGGAGGAGGAGGAGGAGGAGGAGGAGGAGGAGGAGGAGGATGTGGAGGAGGAGGAGGATGTGGAGGAGGAGGATGTGGGGGAGGAGGGGCTTGAGAAAAGAAAGACAAGAAGAGGGAGACAGAGAAGGAGGAGAGGAGGACGAAAAGGAAGGAGAACGAGTTTGAGGACGTGGAGGGGGAGGACGAGGAACACCAACGTTTATGAGTAGTAATGAACAATGGTGCTTTGCTACAAGAAGTGGTAAAAGTACAATAGCTTACAGCTGCAGCCCACAAACCATCTTAAGAACGTCTTATTTGACATTACACATAACAAGAATTGCATCCTTCATTATGTTATGTGAAATTTGTGGAAGGCAATTGACTCATCTCAAATTTTAAGAATCTGAAAAAGTTGCAACATCACGTAGTGAAAAGCACTCAGAATCAACAGTGACATTATTCATAGAATAATTAGAGCTTATAAAGACTATGTAAGGCAAGGAAGGTAGCAGCCATCCATTCTGAAATTTATTTACTACCATCTGATTTAATTCGTTTAATGACTGATTTACATTCCAATTATTGTTCATAATAATTGTGTCTCTTCTGCTGACAATTATAGAACGAAAGATGAAATGAGAGTTAGGGCCTAGGTGGTTTTC
The DNA here is from genome assembly GCA_945859605.1 of Lumbricus rubellus. Lineage (NCBI taxonomy): Eukaryota > Metazoa > Annelida > Clitellata > Crassiclitellata > Lumbricidae > Lumbricus > Lumbricus rubellus. The sequence goes on along the minus strand of OX243822.1, from coordinate 35,425,729 downwards.
AGTATTTTTTTAAACATTACAAATAATGTGGAACAATAATGATTTATAAGGAACGACGGAGCCATGACATTGTTTGATCAAGATTGAAATAAAAAATGTATTATGCAACAAAGTCTAGATATTTATTCTTGTAAGCTCAAGTTAACTCATGTCGCAGTTGAATAATACAAATAATTTCTTCTGCATTTAATATGTCGGATCCAATATTATAACAAATGATCGAAGCGCTAACTAGTTATATTATTTTATTATTATATTATTATCATAATTATAATACTCACAATTTAATGACTAAGTTGTACAACTACGATTAGTCATTATTTGTGGGGCGCTGTTGTGTTGTGGGTATGTTCGTCGCCTTGCAGCCGAAGGGTTGCAAGTTCGAATCCACCTCAAGTCGCCACGTAGAAACCTTTGGCAAGTCCTTCACTCGCAATTGCTCAACGTTTCGGCGTGAGACTCCGATGCAGTGTCCGCTCTGTAGTCGGGAGCGCCTCTCAGTAGGTAGCTTGACGGGACGCTATAGCAAGTGCACATACAAACATACATACAAACAATGATCTGCATAACCTGTAAGCTTATACGGCTATCGGCTGAAGAGGATTTAACCATGGTTATCAATTTCGTTCGTTGCAGGTCTTGGTGACAAGCGTTCGACCTAAGTGTTGGAGGGATGACCTCGAAATAATTAGAGAAATATTACTCCAAAACTTTGACATCTCTTCGAAAATTATTTCTTTAATTTGACCTTAATGATTTCAGCCGAAAATAATGCTCATTTATCTATAATTAATTAGTTCATATCTGGTTTTCTCTCTAATTTATCAGCTGCTGATGATGACAGCACAAGAGCATTCAACGTCTTAGAGTTAGATTCCTCGATCTGATAATAAAATTTCTGAACAAAATATCTTTGTATTGTCTCAATGTTTGTCAATGATGCTGCTGCTGTTGCTGCTGCTGCTGATGATGATGATGAATACGACGACGACGACGATGATGAATACGACGACGACGACGACGACGACGATGACGATGGCGATGATGATGATGATGATGATGACGATGACGATGACGATGACGACGACGAAATCTCAAGGTCCACTATGCGTATGCGATTGATCTAATGCCGAAGTCATGATCATGATAGATGTGAAAGTATTTTTTAATGCCTATATATTCATCTTTGCAATTTATTTCCATCGGTTGCGTCGCACATCGATGCATCACGATTCCGTTGTCATCACAGATGCGAAGATAGATTGTTGTACAATGTACAATGTACAATGTACATGTATATATAATTATTCATGACAATGATCAAACTGGACTAATCTTTCTCCCAGATAAAGAAATCTCAACGTATCGCTGTCCAGTTTCTCATATAATTATCTGATGTCGACCGTATCGTTATTCAAAGAATCGAATTTTCTTTCCACTGTTTAACTTGAAACAATCACTGACTGATTGATTACTTGAGCAATTTATGTTATTGATTGAATTTGATACAACTCCGTTACCACCACTTGCTTGCAGCAGCAACTTCCAATTCTCAAGTCTCGCATGAAACCGTTTGCAAATAGAATATCGGTTTGTTACCATAATAAACTATTGCTATCGTCGTCTCAGGTCTTACTTGAAAAAGCTGACGAGCAAAAACACCAATCTGACCACCTGATATTTTTTTTAACTCCTGAAAACGACAGCTGAGACTGTGATGACGGAGCCCAAACATTGAGGGAATTCAGACGGTCGACAGTTAGGCCTACTCGGACTCAATTCTGCACTAGATATCTCTGGATATCTCTGGTTATCTCTGGATATCTGGATATTCCTGGATATCGACACATTGATCATGCCTGCACTTAGCTTTAAAGTAGCACTTGACAAGTTTGGAGTTTGCAACTACAATTATTATTTTAGTTATTACATTGTGGCGTCAGTTAGCGACGTTGTGGTCTGTCTGTCGAAATAATATACATCCCACAGGTGTCGGGTGGGAATTTCCATGACCCAGCGTGACCGCCTGATGAACAATAAGACTCATAATACACCGAGGTACACTGTGGTCCACATAAACGACAGACAAAAACACGCGCACCTGTATTTCCAATACTGTTGTATTTGTATATGATTCAGAATAGAATCGGTGTCAGTTGAGGATGATCATGGTTAGATCATCGGTCGCTTAACCTCATTCAGGCATATTATACTGAGGTTAATGGTTGGATGAGGATTAGATGAAACACTTGCTTAACCAAAGTCACAGCACCTCTACAGTTCAACATTGTTCATAGGTCTCTACTCAGGTGGTGTCAGTCTCACGTTCGGAAGAAACAGGAGGGAAACCCTAATCATCTTTGTTGCGATAGGCTACACCAGCGTTTAATTAACCAATAACTATCCAGACAAGAAGAGGATTTCGTGAAAGGAACAGTCAAAGAAGAGCAGCAGAAGATAATATCATTATTGGATGATCTATACCGTACAGACAAAGAACGACACAAAGCTGAGACACGTCTCTACTTCGTCAGAATGAGATTCAACGACATCGTCATTGTCTCAACATCGCTACTCATAAAATTATGCATCGGATTTTGTTGCTTTTACAGGACCACCGTCTGCCAAGGTTTGTATACACGGTTACATTATGACTCATCTCAAAGACCGTTGCGTATGGAGTAGTGTAATTGAACAAAGTCAAAGTCAATGGATAACGTATGCAGCATAACTTGTGCACATAATTATATTCTCATTCTTTGAATGAGACAGCAACGCACCAGAATGCATGACATGACACGGATGACAGGTACAATGTATAATGACAATGCATGACTATTGTTGCTTTCAATGGTACGCATGGTTAGATGACATGCAGGTAATTTCAACTTGAATTATTGCATGTGACGCGGATGATTTGATGCATGATACCACTTGTGATATGCCGCACATGAAATGGGTGACATAGGCATACCATAACTATTAGGTCATTGTAAATAAATAATAATAAAAGAAAGTGGTTTCTATTTTTAATCTCCAGTTCGTTGTTTCAAGAGGTTTTATCATAATCTCGTAACTACACTGTTCTGTGATTCTATCGAAACATATAAATCCAATAAAGTGTAGTTAATGACTTTCTGATTCTTATGGGCCCCATTTGTGGTTTTGTTTAAAATTTATTCGTCATTATAATTTAACTATTGTGCACATTTTGTTGAGCAGAAACGTCGCCGATCAGTTCTGTATTCTCGTCACTGAACATGCCTTCAACGACGACAACAACATCATGGCCGACGAGAAATGACGGAGGAGGAGGAGGAGGAGGAGGGGGAGGTAGGAGCCTTTATATGTCAATGATGGCCGGTGATTTTTATTTCACTGTGAGAAAGAGAGTATGCGAGAGAGAGAAAGAGAAGGGTATGAATAGAGTGAGGGAGAGAGAGGGGTGTAGGGATAGGCTATAGAGACGGTGGGAGATAGGTTGAGTGGCAGACAGTTGGAGGAGCGGATAGATAGACTGCGAGAGAGCGGCACAGAGATAAAGCAGAGAGAGAGAGAGAGAGAGAGAGAGAGAGAGAGAGATAGAGATAGAGATAGAGATAGAGATAGAGATAGAGATAGAGATAGAGATAGAGATAGAGATAGAGATAGATATAGAGATAGAGATAGAGATAGAGATAGAGATAGAGAGAGAGAGAGAGAGACAGAGACAGAGACAGAGACAGAGACAGAGACAGAGACAGAGACAGAGACAGAGACAGAGACAGAGACAGAGACAGAGACAGAGACAGAGACAGAGACAGAGACAGAGACAGAGACAGAGACAGAGACAGAGACAGAGACAGAGACAGAGACAGAGACAGAGACAGAGACAGAGACAGAGACAGAGACAGAGACAGAGACAGAGACAGAGACAGAGACAGAGACAGAGACAGAGACAGAGAGTGTTTATGTCATCTATTTCGCTGATCACTAGATGGCCTCAGCCAATAATAAATATCCCAATCAAGTGAATCAAACGATGTTAAAAGCATTTAATTGGTTCCACTCTTTGTAGATACGACTCACTAAAAGATCACCAACAGCATATGTCATCAGGAGTTAATAAGCTGTGGGCATCACCAGTCTAAGGCTCTAAGCCAAATATAATTTTTATGAGAGTGATAGCTTAGTATATTAAAAAGGTGTTGTAAGAAATCTGATAAGCATCTGTGTACATGACGTTTTTAAAATTAGGGTCTGGAGGTGGATGCCAAGGAACCGTCTGTCCACCAGACAGGTTCTGCGTCGACATCACTGGCAGTGATGCGTCGTGCATCTGCTACGAGATCTGCTCCAAAATAAAGACACCAGTCTGCGGCAGCAACTTCGTTACCTATGACAACCTTTGCGAACTCTACAAGGATTCGTGCAGTTCCAGTGTCAACATCACAATCATCTTCAGAGGCAAATGTGCCGATGCCAAACTAGGTAAACAAACTAAACATAAACAATGAGATTGGAGCCGTGGTGGCGCCACCAGGTCAGTATTTTGACGTACCTTACTGCCTATTTTACTCTTCACCTGCCTTTTAATTATCTTGGTTATATTTAATTTCCTCAACCTGCTGAATTTGTATTACTAACATCGGTCACTGTTAGCCTACATAGGACCTTCGTCATGGCCCGTACGCTGGTAGTTCCAATCCGATTCTCGGATTGAGATGAGGAGAAGATAATTATAGGGTGTCTCGATAGGTCGTGAACGATTTTGAATGCAGAAAAATATATGTTATACGCAATATAATGTGGAAAGTTTTATACTGGCGGATAGGTTATTCAAATGAAAATGTTAATATAAAAAAAATTAGATCACTAGCTCACATAATAAAATTGTAGCGCCAATATCCGTGACGTCATCAAATTCGTGCCAAATAAACGTTCAGTTAAGCCGCAAACAATATTGTACGACCATCATTGTTAATCTACACATCATTAATTAATACATTTTATCAGTTAGTATTAATAATGTTTCCTTTACTCTTTATTACAACCTCAAGTCGATTAGTCATCGAGCCAAATAGATTTTTCAGAGATGTCAGAGGTAGGCTAGGCCTATCGATGTCCATGCCTTACGAAGCCGACGTTTTAAGGTGTTCAGTGTCTGGGGTTCGGGCTCGGCATAAACAGTTGGATTAACAAAACTTCAAATCATTCCAAATAAAACTTCAGTCGCTTACACTTATTACATCAATGAGATACAGGAGAAAGAGGTCAAACCCGCAATCCAGCGAAGTGCAGTCTGCGCTCAGTTCACAGCCACAAAAATGTTTCATAATAACGGCGAAGGATTATTTCAACAAGACGGTGCACGTGCACACACACCAAAGGCCTCAGTCGAATGGTTGAACAAGAATATCAATGGATAGCCTACATCTCACCGATGGGCTGGGCGCCTAATTCGCCGGATTTGTCACCAATGGAAATGTTTGGAGTATTATGGCGGCAACTGTTTATGCCGATACCGAACCCCAAACGACCTTATAACGTCGGCTTTGTAAGGCATGGACATCAATTCAATAGGCCTAGCCTACCTCTGACAACTATGAAAAATCTAGTTGGCTCGTTGGCTAATCGACTTGAGGCTGTAATAAAGAGTAAGGGAAACATTATTAAATACTAAATGCTAATTTGTATTAATTAATTATGTGTGGATTAACAATGATGGTCGTACAATATTGTTTGCGGCTTAACTGAACGTTTATTTGGCACGAATTTGATGACGTCACGGATATTGGCGCTACAATTTTATTATGTGAGCTAGTTATCTAATTTTTTTACATTAACATTTTCATTTGAATAACCTATCCGCCAGTATAAAACTTTCCACAATATAATGTGTGAAACATATATTTTTCTGCATTCAAAATCGTTCACGACCTACCGAGACACCCTATATTATAGCACAGCGTTATTTGCCAAACGCAGCCAACCAATCAAATCCTCTCATTCAACAGACGCAGCCAACAAATCAAATCCTCTCATTCAACAGACGCAGCCAACCAATCAAATCCTCTCATTCAACCGACGCAGCCAACCAATCAAATCCTCTCATTCAACAGACGCAGCCAACCAATCAAATCCTCTCATTCAACAGACGCAGCCAACCAATCAAATCCTCTCATTCAACAGACGCAGCCAACCAATCAAATCCTCTCATTCAACAGACGCAGCCAACCAATCAAATCCTCTCATTCAACAGACGCAGCCAACCAATCAAATCCTCTCATTCAACCGACGCAGCCAACCAATCAAATCCTCTCATTCAACAGACGCAGCCAACCAATCAAATCCTCTCATTCAACAGACGCAGCCAACCAATCAAATCCTCTCATTCAACAGACGCAGCCAACCAATCAAATCCTCTCATTCAACAGACGCAGCCAACCAATCAAATCCTCTCATTCAACAGACGCAGCCAACCAATCAAATCCTCTCATTCAACCGACGCAGCCAACCAATCAAATCCTCTTTTCGTTGGGGTAGTTTGACCGAGCACACTCATGAGACTGACCGAGTAGGCTACTGGTTCTATTTATCGCATTTGCTGAGAGGACTGTGACTGAAAATCTGTCAATAGCCAGTCTTAAGGAGGTTTGTCGGATAAGGAGGGAGGGGAGATGACAATCTGGTGTACGATGTCTTTCTCGAAGATTTCTTTGTCTTGTCTGTAATAATTAATTCTTGTAGATAACACGGACGGATCAGCAAATCCTGCAAATCGTTTGATGACATCGAATGCAACAACGATGCTTGGAATCGTTTTCCTCTTCTTCATGAGACGCTAAGATGATGATCGTCATCATCCGCTGATCATCTTCATCATCATCATAATCATCATAATCCTCTAATCATCATTTTCACTCATCATAATCATCATCAATCTCTGATCAACTTACAATGTATATCATAATCATCATCAATCTCTAATGCTCTCATATCACTGATCTATCTACGACGACGACGGCGCTTTATTTGCCTGATACACCAAACATTCATTGTTCATTAATTAAAATTGTCTGATACATCACACATCTATTGTTCATTAATTTTGCTTTGCCTGACGCAACTGTTGTTCGTCGGATGTTCTTGGTGCAAAACGAACTCGATGATCTGCGGGAACAGATGGAACTACAAGTGAGATTAGACATTCGAAGCGTGTGTGCGGTTGTGTGCAGCTCTGGTGAAGTTGTTCACGTTGAATTCAGTTATTTGATTCAAATTAAACTGATTTGCTATTGGTCGATTGTAGCTTGAATCTGAAGAATCACAAACAGACGTACATGTATATCTGCTTCTAATTGCTTCTACTCTCCTCTCCCATGCAGTGTATCCTATTGTTGACCTACCGTCCATGTAGATTCGCACCACTGCCTTTTCTTAGCCAGTTAGAGAGATCGTGTGTCGTGAACCCGTAAAATAGAGACTGTCACAAACTTTCGTTCCAGACCGATGCTGCCTTGCGATATTTTAATTGACTGGATTTTTAACGTAGCTGCTTATTAACGACAGGGGCGGAAACCTGGTCCGAACTTTGGGGGGGGGACGGAGGAGCGGCTGAAGGACGATCGCTGAAGCGCGAAGCTCCAAGTTGGGACTTGGGAGGGGTGAAGGAAGGCTGTTTTTTAATATTCACATCTAATTGTAGCATTTTAGCTGCCATAAAAAATAAAAAATGGTCCATTTTCTCAGTCTCGATAGAAGTAGTTCAAACTGTAATTTGTTATTGAACACGATCGGAGTGCAGATTGTATTAGACACCTCTTTTAAAGCTTATATTATGAATTTATATAATGATGGAATGTGCCAAATTTCACACAATTGCTTTGCAATAAACATTCTAAGCATTTGACATGGACACCTCTGTAGTGTATTAAATTAACGGTATATATATAAGGGAAAATGCACAATACTTAATTTTACTCAAATTCCTGACAAAATTCTATGCGTTAATTTTTGATATGCAAATTATGCTTAATAGAGACACTGGAAAGGATACACTGATAGAAATGAAAATCTGCTCATGTATATATTAGTATACCTGCTATCAGAGCATTTCAGAACTGTATGACTCTTTCTCAACCATTCGATTTTCCCTAGTAAATAACTGCCAATAAGATGACAATGGATTTTTTGAAACTATTTTTAGCTGCGAGGATGTTATTTTACAACTCTCTAAGACCAGTATAACTGCCTTTTTTAAAATGAACACATCTATGTGAACTTACACGTTTAAAAGCCCTGCCAACTCTCATAATGCATAGCCTAAATCCGTTCAAGAGACCAAATCGTGGGCGGAGTTTGGTTTCCATTCTTGGGGGCTAAAAAACTTGAAGTTTGGATGTGAGGCGGAGACTTGGTCCAGATTGAGCAGCGCCGGAATTTTTTCTTGATTCAAAAGTTAATGAGCTTTTTTAGTCATCGAGTTTAATTGAAATCTAATTTTTTTATATTTTCATAAAAACCATACTATTTTGCGTAAACGTATTTTTTGAGTTTAGTTTAAATCTCACAAAAACCATATTATTTTTCGGACAAAAAGTTTGTTCACCTTTTCTTAGTCATCGAGTTGAAATCTCATAAAATCCATTCTTTTTCCTTACACACGTCGAGTTTAGTAGAAATCTCATGAAACCATACTAACTTTCCGGACACACCCGTTTTAGTCAACGACTTTAATTGAAGTCCCACAACAACCATGCTATTTTCCCGGACAAAAAAGTGTTAATCATCGGATTCAAGTTTTAATCGTAAAAGTTTCTTGGTGGCTAACCCCGGAAACTATACCATTTTCCTTGTGACAGACCCGAATCTGGGCCTTCTTGAGGGATTTGAGCCCCCTTAGCCCGTAATAAACTCCGCCCATGGACCCACTGATGTTCTATATCCCATTGTTCATTTTCAAGAGGAATAATAAACAAAAGACTTACTTACTTACTTACTTACGTATTTACTTTCCATATTACTTCCAATGTTGAACATGACACTGATTTGAGCCTGAAGAGAAGCTGAATTGAATGTAGCAGAAACCCGATGACATTGTTAATTTGTGACGTTGGGTGTTAGCAAGACTTTTGTAAAAGTTGGTAACATGTTAAAAGAGGTGTCTCATTTATACAGTATAACGTTCGCAAACTACCCAACGTTGAACTTAATAACTTTTGGTTGGAGCCTGGATTGCTCTGGAATTCATATCATTATAAATATTTACTTCATCTGCTAAAAAATTTCTCTCTAGTTCACTACTGAAGATTGTGTACATGTCCTGACGCTTGAACATTGGGGGGGGGGGACAAATGCATGGGCCGTCCCCCCCAACGTCTTCATTGGGGGGACCGTCCCTCTGTCCCCCCTAGGTTTCCGCCAGTGATTAACGACATAATAATTATTCTGAAATCTTAACGGCATAGGTGAAAGACCGCTTTAAAAAAGCACAATGGCAAACGCCTCGTTTTGGAATATAAAATCTCTCCTGAATATTCAAATTTTATACAAGGCCCAAATTAACTTATGCATATTCATGATCAGATGATTGAGTGCAACTGTCAGTGTTTGAATAAAGAAGAGTTGTTCATTCTGTTGCGCTTGAATTCTTCTTCGCTTTCATCGTCTTCCTCGTTTGGCTATGAAATCACTGAAGCATCAATCAAAATGGCGCTATAAAAATCTTTATAATTATTAGAATAGACTAACATTGCTAAGTGGAATCCAAAGTTTGACGGACTGAAGACAGACTCATGACACATGAATAGTCATGAAACCATATTATAATGACTCATGAATTATAGTCATGAAACCATATTATTATAATCGCTTGTCAATCATGACATGAACAGCATTCCGTAATGTTACATTCCTTGCCTCACTTAGATTACCTTTTACCAATTTTAATAAATGATGAGCAATCATAGGCCCATTATAAGGAATCGATTTAATGTTAATAGTCTTTGTACAAATACTATAGTTGTATAACAAAATGCAGAGTTTAATCTATAGACGTCTATGGTGGAGGGGAAGTTTCATCCCAAAAAATTAACGGTGTTGTACACATGCATATACGTATAATTCCCCCAAGAAAAAGTACATGTGCAACATTCTCTAACCCCCAAAATTCCACAGCTTTATAATACATGTGTGAAATTTACTCGTCAGTAGAAGAATTAATTTGGCTGCGAAGCATCGAAGTAGCCTACTAAAAATAAGATCATCATCTGTTTGGAGAAGTAAATTCATGTCTCTGTGAGGACAATATTATGTGAATGACTAAAAAATCCTCGGAAAATTTTCGGTCAAAGGAAGTCTTCGGTGTCTGGTTGAAATTGTAAGTAGCCTGGCTAGCTACATTTCTTGACATCGTAAACCACTCTTATATCAGTACAGTTACTGAAGTATTAGAGTAATTTTGCTAAAATGGCATGTTAATTTAAACTGAGCTACAATTGCAATGTAGAAACTTAATGCCCGTATATTAAGTTTAGACCCCTCTTTCCCGCAATTCGTCCACTGAAATAGTAGAGTAATTTTTTTAAAGATGACAGCTTAAAATGCTGAAATTGCAAAGATCTGTGTCTTGTGGGTAGGGGCGCATACCCCTTTAACCCCCGTCTCAGCGCTACAAGCTTCAGTGACCGTATGCTGGATGCTCGTTTGTTGCGCCCCCTCCCACCAAGAATTCTTCATTTCCTAGAGAGGAACGAGATTACATATTGCCAGGAGAACAGGCCGGACCAGGAGAGGGGAGAATATTGATTGAGCCCGGTTGTTTGGAGGGGGGATAGAAACCCTGACTAGGATCCTTCTCCTCCACTTGTAATAATACTGAAACCTGGTAGTGTTCTAAATTAACATCCTACAAATTTATCAAAACTCATGCCACAAATCGTCAACAGTTATTTCTAACCTCTGACCCCTAAGAGCGCGACGTCATTAAGTTTATGGACGGCCACGTCACATCTTACTACAGGGTGGTCCAAAATAAACTGCACAGTGACAGTTTTCTTGATATAAGTATAACAATTCAATGTTTAATGCCATTTTTCTTACTTATATATATATTTTCTCTGACGTCATCATTGACTTCATCATTGTTTATCATAGTTTATGGTAAAGAAGTTGTTGTTTATAAGAGATTGTGATCATGGGACGCTTAACTGAGAAAGACCGATGTCTAATTTGGAATCTACGAACTCAGAAACATTGGGGGTCGTGTGGCCCCCAAACAGCCCGGACTTGAATCCAGTCGACTACGCTGTTTGGGGCGCCCTTCAACAGATGGTATACCGTCGTAGAAGTTTCACCACAGTGGATCAGTTGAAAGAAACAATCGTCACAGAGTGGACCAAGCTGTCACAGCGTTTCATTGACCGCGCAATCGATCAATGGCGTCGTCGGCTTCAATGCGTGGTCGAGCAGCAAGGATGACACATTTTATGTAACAAAATCCATCCATGCATGTAATGTTACAGTAAAAATAATAAATATTGCTGTGTTTTTGTGAATTTTCACGGTTATATTTGAATTGGTCTGAATAAAGTACTATCAATTTATCATTGTGCCATTTATTTTGGACCACCCTGTATATATGGTTAGGTGACCTTAATATTTAATCCTGTCGTTTGGTCGCGTTCAATTGGCCAACCGTAGATTACTCATAGCAAGCCATGCCGCGTGTGTACTTGTGCGTGCGTGTGTCTTTGTGTGTGTGCGTCTGATATATTCAGGGAATAATATGGCTTAATCTCAGTGAGTTCTGTCCATTTGAATTGGCTGCTTCTTCAATAATGTACCGTTACCATTATTGTTGGCGATGACACTGCGAGAGAAGAAATTCCTTTCAGTGGCAATTGCTGACGTCGTCGAAGAGAGAGACTTTTTCATTTAAAAACTTTATTTTCTCAATTCTTCCTTCTTTCTTTACAACGGGCGGAGAATCACGCCTATGCATGACGTCATACGCAGCGCATGCGCGTGCTTTCACTTGGGTGAAACAGGGCGGGTTGCCTGAAAGAAGTGAGGGAGGGTGAACTTTTTCTACCTTAGACGCACAGTCTATGCCCTATGCCCGGCGTAGGGAGGAGTTTGCCGACTGAATCAGTCGAGCGGAAAACTGGCCAACCGTGACGATAGCAAAGCCAACTGAGTGGCGCAGTGGTCTTATCTTAATGTTTCGTGAGTTGTTGGCGATTCGAAAGAGCAAACAGATTGAACTAAAAATGACGATAAACAGGAAAATAATTTTCGGAGGAGTTTACCTCTTAATCGGATTCTGCATTGAAACATCTGTTGGCCAAGGTAAAGTTTTGTCTATCGCAAGCTTCAATCTGTTCGCTTGAGTAATTAGCTAAGCATGAGTGAGTTGGCTTAAAGGCAGCTTAGGCTCCTGCTAATGCTGTTGCCTTAGTATAATTTTTATATGTATACAGCTCCGTTAGATGTAATTATGAACTGGTGCTATATCAATATCTGAAACTAATTATTTTTCTGCTTCCTGGTATAATTAAAACACATTTCATAGTGGGTCGTAAATTTTAAATGTCAACAGACGAGGAAGTAGAAGAGACGACAAGGTGTCTGAACTTAAACAGCGACCGATGCAGCTGTCAAGTGAATCGATTTATGGGGTTGAACCCATCGATGGTTGAACCCTATCAGACAATCAGCCAGAGAAAGACAGAGACAGAGAAAGACAGACAGAAACAGAGACAGAGACAGAGTAGAGAGAAATATTGAAGAATGAGGGTGCAAATGACAAAGGACAATTATGGAAAAAGAGGGTGAGTGAACTGAATTGAAAAAGGAACAAAGCATAGAGATTGGGGATTGAAGAGTTGGCGGTAAGCTTATGAGCGAGAAACTATCCCAACCTCCAGAAAGGTGATTCGCCTGCCATCTTTTCCTTACAGTGACCTGCAAGCCGTACACGCTGGTCCAACTTCCTGGTGCGATGCCAACAAACGAAATAGCGACCACAATCACGACGAAGTCTGACTGCGAATCATCTTGTCTCAACGACGCTTCCTGCTTTGGATTCGCATTCAAAGGAACTGGATGTTCTCTCAACAGACAAGCAGTTGATGCGCTTCTCTACAACGCCACATCCGTCGATTATTACAATCTGATCAGAAACTACACCAACTGCAACTCAGGTAGACTATAATACTATAGGCCTACAATAGTATACATGCAATAGTTTATATCTTTATAATAATATTATAAGATATAAATTATTGCACGTGTACTATTTAAAGTATTGCAATATTATAAGATATAAAGATATATTATAAGATATAAGATATATTATTTCTCATATCTTATAATGTATCTTTATATCTTATGATATTGCAATACTTTAAATCTGATCAGTCACTGCGGGTAGCTTGTATCGTCACTCCGTTCTCAATTCTCTGGTCTAAGTTCGTCCAGGTTTTGAGTTGAGCCACAGTTGTTCTTGCTCTGCTTTCAAAGTCTTACGTGTCGCATTTTCCTCAAGACATAGTTTTATAACACTGGATGACTGCATCAGTTCTAAGACGTGTCATGTTGCTGCATGAAGGAAATCACGAAGAAAAGAAATACCGACAGTTTAGATGTCGATCCAAAGTCAACGAATGCACCAACAACCTATTCCACTCTTCTTCCGCTTCTCTCCCTTCCCATCTATACCAACCTGTGCCACTTTCAATGACCGTTTCTTTCTTTCCCTCTCTTCTACCTAACTCTCTTCCCCTTCTCTTCCACATTAAAACGTTGTGCCTATAGGTACATGTAAGCTACGCCCTATAGGGGCCGTTGTGCCTTGGTACATTGTGGCGTGGATTGCATTGAACGTAGATAAGATACTTATTATATAGTGTACGTTGTGCCTTTTTGTATGTACTCAGCACTGTCTGCAGTAGGCGGTGCCTATGCAAGATTACTATAAAGTACATTGTGCTTGGGCAAGCAGCACTATAGTGTACGCTTTGCCTATTATAGGTGAGATGTAATCTAGAGTCTATAGAGTACGCTGTGCCTAGATAATGTATATGCTAGGGGGCATTGTGTATAGGTAAGATGTACTCAAGAGGCAACCAGTTCTAACAACAGTTCTAAGTTCTAACCACAGGCAGCTAAACGGAAGCGAGAAATTACCTTGCAAGAAGAAGAAAAAAATTAATTTGGTCAGCACACAGCGATGGAAGGGAATTGTATTCCTGACCGTTTCGTTCCAGATGGCTGAAGTTTCATGCAATTAATTGGAGCAGTTTAACTTTTCCAACATAAACAGTAACTAAGCTAGAATTCAGATTTAAAACGTGTGACTAATGAGGGTGGACAATTTGTAATTACATTAAATGAGTTCATTAAAAAAACTGGTCATCGCATCTTGTTACTGGTTCTGTCTAAACGAAGTTCCTCAAATGCGTCCATCAAACAGAAGCTGCTTCAATATCGATTTCAACTGAAAATTTATTTTTTAATTTACCTTTTGCTATTGCATTAGCAGTCAGAGTGGTTTCTCATATAGCAGATTCACTTTGAGCTTCTTTGATTATCATCGATATGTTTTGTTCTTTCTTCTTGTAGCGAGCAACTGTACTTATTCGTGGTCGGGTGTGAAAGACCAACATGGGTCCGGAGCAACGAATGCCAACATTGGCAATTTAAACGACTGCATAAAGTTATGTCAAGATGGAAGTTTATGCGTAGCACTCGACTGGAATGCGCAAGATAAATCATGCTGGACATATAATACCAGCCAACCCCAGTTGTACCGTGCGACGTATATCTACTTCTTCAGTAAAACCTGCACGTGTAAGATTTACACATTGAACGTGTTTCTATTCTAAATCAATAATTATCTCACTATAATAGTGATGACTAATAGAAAAGTTAGCGAAGATATAAAAAGCATGATGAATTAGAAAATCTTTAATAGTCGCTTCTAATTTGTGTTTTGTTTTGTCACTTTGAGTTGAAATCGTTTTTCGCTTTGTGTCCTTGTATTTAAAGCAAGGCATCCAGGTTTTGGACAATGTTCTCTTCTTCCCACACTCCTTGTTATTCTTCATTTGCTGCTGCAACTCCTTTCTTTACTTCTCGCTAATCACTGAACCATTATTACTAACATTATTACTAACATTATTACTACCGTAACATTAATACTAACATTATTACTAACATTATTACTAACATTATTACTAACATTATTACTAACATTATTACTAACATTATTACTAACATTATTACTAACATTATTACTAACATTATTACTAACATTATTACTAACATTATTACTAACATTATTACTAACATTATTACTAACATTATTACTAACATTATTACTAACATTATTACTAACATTATTACTAAAATTATTACTAACATTATTACTACTCAAGCATAAAATCATTCATTACTCGTCGCATATCTACTTAAGATTAAAGGTCTTCTGTTGATAATTTTATTGCTAATACCATTCAATGTGTCTATTGTCTATTGTCTATTGTTTATTGTGTCATCTTGATCAGTAAGTTAGATTGTTTGTTTGACCATCAGTAACGCACATGTAGCCTACATGTAATTTCTTCTCTCACTTGCAGTACCTTCAACGACGCTTCCCACTACTCCTCCTTTGTCATCAACAACGACTTCCACTTCCACCATGCTGCCTTCCTCTACCACCACAACCACAACGAAGCCAGCATCCTCTTCCTCATCATCCTCTCCGATGTCAGGAACGCCGACCAACCAGACGACCGTCTCAACGACGACACCAACGACAGTTCCATCAACAACACCATCAGCAACAACAGGTTCGTCTTTTCTCTTTTCAAACAATGGAACAATCAATTCCATACATCAATCAATTAATTTGATGAATATCTGGGTTGCAATGAACGCCTACATGAAACTAGCCTTGAACTACCTGGTACCTTATATTCAACTACCTTAACTAAATGTATCATTTAATCATGTACATGTACCATTGTACCTTCACATAACTTCTTACCTTCATCCAGCACTTAAAGAGTATGTGCTGATGAAAATATGAGTGGCAGGACGGCGTTCAGATCTTAAAATAAGTGCATGGACGCCGTCTATGACCGTCCAGCCACACTTTAAGCCCTGTCTTCATCTTACCTTGGATTGAACCTTCAATTGAATCAGCCGACCGAATGAAACAAGATTATCGTATGCTAATAATTATGCAATCTTTTCGGGATCTATTGTGGCTTATGATAAATTATTTCATGGCTCGCATGGACCTATAATATCATGTAAACGTTACAATATCGACTGCCAGTGAACTCCATTTTTTATCACGAACTCATCTCTAACAAAGACTGAAACTGTCGGTGGCAAGACAAGACGGCAAGGGAGAGGAATGGCTAAGATTAAGGTTAGGGTCAGCAGCCACCGCCTGCCCTCACATACTAAGCAGTGTTTAATCTAATGCCTTTGCTTTCAATGCTTTGGGAGGGAACTTCGGATTTGTGGGGAGCGTCAGGCGGAAGGCAACCACCGCTGAACCACCGACGGCCATTTTTTTATGACGATTTTTTGTCATTCGGTCAAAATTTTGACCGTTTTTGCTACCAAAAAACTAAGCGCCTGCTCTTTTTCTATTTATCTTCTTGAGGAGAAGGCAAAAGCCCCATACATGTATCAGCCGTAAATCGGACCTATCGTGACCCAGTTAGACCTTACATGCAAGTTTGAAAACAACTGTGAGCGTGAGTCTTGCAAAAATGAGAGTCTACTTACTTACTTGCTGTAAGTAACATGTACTTGTGTTCTTGATTTTTCTAGCTTCACTGTGCAACGGCGTCAAATGTGGGATGGGTGAAATGTGCGGAATGAACAAAACCTGCGTCTGCTCCACCGACGTCTGTAACAAAATCTATTCTCCAGTCTGCGGCAGTGACAACCGTACATATAGCAACGAATGCGAACTATATAAAGCGTCGTGCATGGCCAACAAAACGATCCGATTGGTTCGAAGTGGAAGATGCGAAGATTTAGGTAAATCAAGATCCACGAAAAATAATTAATTGTCTAAGAACAAATTTTGGTTTGTCACACTCACTTGCTTCAAACGCTGTTATCAATTTAGCGTTAACACTAGCAATTAGCATAGCATAATCAGTGTTAGCATGACTAATGCTAAATCAGAAAATTTAGAAATGTTAGCTTTAGTATTAAATTGGCAATGATTGTTATTTCTAATATTAAATGATGATGATGATGGTGCTCTGCCCGTAGGCAGGTTCATTGGCTTTACGCCCCTGGGGATGAGATGAGTGAGGTGGTTTCCCGTTGCCTTCCCCACAGACAATGATGGGTAAGCAACTTGCCCAAGGTCGCTCCGCAGGAGCTTGCACCCCTGCGTCCCACACGTGATAGCCCGAGATAATCTAAATCTCTGAATGTCAACTCCCAGCCCGGGGCTTGAACCGCAGTCCGTTGTATCCAACAGACGAATGCCGTTCGCGCTTGCCGGTGTAGCTAACGAGGCTATTTAGCTAACGAGTATTATAATATTAAATATGTAATGTTATTGTTAAGATCGAATTGCCTATGCTAACACAAACTAAATCAAAATAGCGCTGAATGTTGGCTACTTTTATTAGGCCCACTATATGGTATTATAATACTGGCATTATAACCATTAGTGTTAAATTGACAATCATTAATTTTCCTTGTTGCTATTGAACATCAATGTTATCACAAACATTAAATGTACAATACTATCAATTACATTAGTAATGTTATCTCATGACCAACCACCAGTGATACCATTGTTGTGTCTTTTGTGTAGGGCCTGGCAATGAGTTAGGCAACGATGGTAGCGACGGTGAATTCGCTTCCAATCCGATTTCGATTCGTCCAGCATACATCGTGTTGGCTGGAATCGGAGGAGGATGTCTTCTGCTCGTACTCACCGCTGTCATCATCCTCTGCGAATATCCGCTGCGTGGAGCAGAGACGTATTCGTCAAGTGGAACACTCGTCAACGGTCGCAATGGATACGCCAGCCAGGACATCAAGATGGAGCCCGTTGATGGAGGAGAGGGAGGAGAGGGAGGAGGAGAGGGAGGAGGAGGAGGGGAGGAGAACGTTGAATTCAATCCGTATTACAATCGATCGGAAATGGGAGCACCAGATTTCACGAAGGAGGAAAACATTATGTAGCGCGTCAATGTCATCATCGTCACCATCATCATCAATATCTTCGTGCTCATTAGGCCATCATCATCATCATCATCATCATCATCATCGTTATCATCATCATCGTCGTCGTCATCATCGTCGTCGTCATCATCGATATCATCATTCATCATTTATCTTATATTTACCGCATGCATCATTTTCAAAGAACTTCTCCTCTGTGTCATTTGCACAGCCTTGCAGTTCAACTGGATTTTGTAATAATTAAGAGGGCGCTATATAACTCTGCTGGGTCTCGTTGATATTACTTTACGCTGATTCGATGTAAGAGAACGATACGTGTAACGATGCAATATTATGTTTTTACTCTTTAATTATAATTCCGGTCTGATAGATCTACCTATTCATTGATTGACTTTAAAAGTTTTTGTTATTGGTCTTTTCGATTTATTCAATCTATTCTTTAGTCATTGTTCACATAATTATTGATGTTTGGATAATTGAATTGGCTATAATAGACCTACTCTTAATTCCCTTCTCCGTTCTTACTTTCGTTCACTAATTCATTTAATTAATTAATGGAATAATAAAAACAATCCAGCCAGTGGCAAAGCCGTTGAACTTTATAAGTAGCGCTATGGTATAACGACTATGTTGACTCTGAAGTTGTATAGTCCAATGTTCTTGTTCCTTACTTCTTGACTTAACTTCCGGACAAGGAGAGCATAATGGCTAGTTTGTGTTTCTGAGATATTCAATATTAATCCTATTAAATCTCTTATATATGAAGGTGATCAGCTTCGTTTCTTAACCCTTTGAACCCGGGGCTCCTGTAACTCTATGGATAGCAGGCCGGAAAAACGGCCCATCGGGTTCAAAGGGTTAACAAAAGCGACAATGATGCATAAACGTACATGTAATAATTATGTCGCGACCTTTAGCTGTAAATAAGGAAGTAGCAGCAACGTATAATTATTATTGTATACATTAATATGAAGTCTGAGAATAGATTCTGACGATTTATTTCTTCGTTTCTTCCATTACTTTTCCATTCACTGGTTTTCAAACTTCATGATGTTAAGCATCTACATGTATTTCAGTAGTAAACAACATGGTCAACGATAATTGGAACTTTTGAGTGGAATATTATGCCATCATTTTATAATTAAGGATGAAAAAAGCACAGAAAGTAGAAGAATAAATGGTTTTTATTGTTCGTTTGATACTTTTCTGTACACAGAAAATAGTAACAACCAACTCATTGGAATTTTTTGACAATTTCTTTCACACTCGACCAGATTAAATAAAATAAATTATTTTATCGAGTAATTGCTATGAAAGTTTTCAGAATAATCGACAACAATAATTATTTTAATCAGTAATTATTTTTGCAGCTTATAGAATACTCTTCAGTCATTTTAAACCGACAAGTAAATGTAGGCCTACACAGTAAGCTCATATGGGACAGTAACTGAAAAGGATAATAAGCAACTTGACAGTGGTCGATTTTAACTTCATTGCAGCCTACAAGGCACTCATCTGCCATACTAATAGCTACTATACCCATTTTACAGTGGATCTTAGAGAGTGAAAAGTTAGTCAACTCTATGGAGCCAACGTGGTATCGAACCTGCGGTTGCCAGAAAATACAGAGAGGAGAGGAGAGAAGCTGCAGATGCGAGTGTCGTTTAGGTCGAGAAGAGTTACATGTAGAAGGCGACGGATAAGTTGGATTGGGGTAGAGCTGAGACTTTGGCCTAGGATGGAATGAAACTGGAATGAGTTGCCTGACTAACCTCTATTCTCTTTAACGGATTTCGAACGCTAACTTTCATGTGAAAACAACGACGGTGACTTAATCTGCTATCAAAGGATCGATGGTATCATGACTAGGCTATCATGTACTTTTACCCTACTTCTAACCCTAACCCTATCATGTACTACTATCATGACTATCATGTACTACTATCATGACTATCATGTACTACTATCATGACTATCATGTACATGTACTTCTATCATGACTATCATGTACTACTATCATGACTATCATGTACTACTATCATGACTATCATGTACTACTATCATGACTATCATGTACATGTACTTCTATCATGACTATCATGTACTACTATCATGACTATCATGTACATGTACTTCTATCATGACTATCATGTACTACTATCATGACTATCATGTACTACTATCATGACTATCATGTACTACTATCATGACTATCATGTACTACTATCATGACTATCATGTACATGTACTTCTATCATGACTATCATGTACTACTATCATGACTATCATGTACTACTATCATGACTATCATGTACTACTATCATGACTATCATGTACATGTACTTCTATCATGACTATCATGTACTACTATCATGACTATCATGTACTACTATCATGACTATCATGTACTACTATCATGACTATCATGTACATGTACTTCTATCATGACTATCATGTACTACTATCATGACTATCATGTACTACTATCATGACTATCATGTACTACTATCATGACTATCATGTACATGTACTTCTATCATGACTATCATGTACATGTACTTCTATCATGACTATCATGTACTACTATCATGACTATCATGTACTACTATCATGACTATCATGTACTACTATCATGACTATCATGTACATGTACTTCTATCATGACTATCATGTACTACTATCATGACTATCATGTACTACTATCATGACTATCATGTACTACTATCATGACTATCATGTACATGTACTTCTATCATGACTATCATGTACTACTATCATGACTATCATGTACTACTATCATGACTATCATGTACATGTACTTCTATCATGACTGTCATCTACTTCCAAAGACATCGAAACCAACCATTCAACTTTTAAAGGCATCGGTGCTGATTTCTAAAATTAAATGACAGAGGTAGTAAACTAACTCTCGACCATCATGTAGATAATCTGGAATAGCTGGTTGTCAGCTGAGTCTTCACTTTCCAACGAGACTGACCCCGTTCTGCGACGTCTGTTTGACCTGTGTTTGACCTGTGTTTGATCTGTGTTTGGTTTATGTTTGACCTGTGTTTGATCTATGTTTGATCTGTGTTTGATCTATGTTAGATCTGTGTTTGATCTGTGTTTGACCCGTGTTTGATCTGTGTTTGATCTGTGTTTGATCTGTGTTTGATCTGTGTTTGATCTGTGTTTGATCTATGTTTGATCTGTGTTTAATCTATGTTTGATCTGTGTTTGATCTGTGTTTGGTTTATGTTTGACCTGTGTTTGATCTGTGTTTGATCTGTGTTTGATCTATGTTTGATCTGTGTTTGATCTGTGTTTGATCTATGTTTGATCTATGTTTGATCTGTGTTTGATCTATGTTTGATCTGTGTTTGATCTGTGTTTGATCTGTGTTTGATCTATGTTTGATCTGTGTTTGATCTGTGTTTGATCTATGTTTGATCTGTGTTTGATCTGTGTTTGATCTGTGTTTGATCTGTGTTTGATCTGTGTTTGATCTGTGTTTGATCTGTGTTTGATCTATGTTTGATCTGTGTTTGATCTGTGTTTGAGCTGTGCCCCGTGGTTTGTTTATGTTGGACAAACATTGTTTGTCTGGCCAAAGTAGGATTCATAATCACCAAACGTCAGAAGTACCATTCAGAAAACAAGCGCAGAGCACCAACTGACCTACATTCAAGTAACGTTCATTAAAATTAGTCGGCTATTATACCATGACTTCTTTCAAGGACGTTTTAGAACTGAACATCCCTTTCCATTCTTGATGGTAAATTATATTTCCAATCGGATGACAATCGGAACAAAATTATAAACTGTCTCTAACTGCAAGCAAAGGCTTTTACAGCTGCACAAAATCGTTTAAAACAGTGACTGCTTTGGTGTAGAGCTGCACACTAGAAAATCCTGTATTACACGATCCATTTGTTTCAAATAATTGCTGTAAGTCATTCCGATTCTGACTCTCTTCTCGATGCTAACCGGTCTCAGGCACGACTTTGCCACCGGCGCCATAGAAGTCATGTGTTCTACTCATACGGTGGTCTGAAGATTCCAAGAGAATGCATCGGTTGAAGTTGCTTCATTAGAATCGAAATATTTGATTATTTTTTTCCGATTTGACATAGTAGTCTACATGTAACTTCATGTAACAAGTGTCTCAAGGCTTTCTAGTCATTTACACGTTGAATGCAAAGACACCCATGTTGTTTTGCAGGTTACATGAATCACAGACAGGCAGACAGAGAAGCAGGAAGGACATGTAGACATACAGACTAATAGAGAGGAAAGGAGGAGAAGGAAGACGAGAAGAAGGAGAAGAAGGGGAAGAAGGATAATGGGACAGAGTAGGAGGTGGCGTGTCTCAGTTGGCCAGGTCATGAAGCGTAGCAAGTTATTGTTGCGTTGGGTTGGCCGCCGATGACTGAGTCAACGAGGCGTGTGACTTCTCATGCGTGTCATGTTTTTCTTCTCTTCTTGTCTTGAATCAATCATCACAAGATCCGCAAAACACAGTCAGACTTATATGTTTAAACATTTCGTCTTCTTCTATTCTGCTTTTCACCATCGACAGCAGATCTGAAGAAAGATTGCGGCGTTGATCATGACGCTGATCAGAAGATCGGATCTTTTGGTCGTCGTCATCCTCTGCTTTGCATTCAACCTCGGATCCGTGAATGCAGGTAAGAATCATAATTATTGTTCGTTGGTCATCAATGTGGGTGTTGTATGAAACAGGAAGACCTCAGTTATTGTGTTTGAATCTGTAGCAATAGTTAGTCTAACTCTTGTCTTCAGTTGAATGCAAGAAATCCAACGATGAATAGTTTTATGAATCTAGAGACAACTCAACTTCCTAGTTTCACCTTTTTTTATTGCCAGTTTTTTTGTGAGGAAGAATCTATCCATGATCCATAATACAATTATATTTCCCCCAGATAAATTTGAAATATGGATTCTTTGATGGATCATGATTTTCTATTGTGATGCAACATCGATTTAGAATAATCTGAAAACGGCGCTATAGAAATCGCAAGATTTGACAAGATTAGATAAACAATCCTTGCAACGTTCATATCTGGTCAAGACGTCATTGTAGGCATTGTCGTTTTTGCATTCAAATGGAATGCTATTATTAGAAATATTATGTTAGTGTTTTGCTTCACATAGTTTCAGTGAGTCATTTTGTGAGCTATGTGTTTTTTGTCTTCATGCCTTGCTAAGCACGACACCCTCGGGGGCGTCCATGTGTGTGCCTCGCCCTTCTGTCTACCATGCCTTGTTGGTTATTCCTACACCGTAATAATTATGATCAATTCTATGCAATACTGATATAAATCTGCAATTTCTTATGCAGTCTCAATATTCAAAATGTTCCGATAAGATAATTATTATTATTATGTCGGAACGAAAATTGTTATTGTGTTCATCAAATGTCGCAAAGTCTATTTACAAAACGACTGGAAAGACATTGGTAGCCGAAAGACTAGATCTTAGCATCTGCTCATTCAGACGGGAAGCACAACTCACTTCCGATATGCCTCTCTATCTCTCTAGACTCCTTCGGTTTACAAGATCTGCTCCACTGAGAGTTCAGTTGAATGAGGTTTTTAAAAGAATTGAGATCTTCATTGAATCATTGTGTTGCAATGTGTTCATTTGGTCATCCAGTTGAGACATTTTTATTACTTACTAAACCCTACATTATAATATTGAGAAGTCACAACCGCTAGTCTTGTCCTTACACGTGAGAAGATCAGAAAGATGCTCAACCCTCCGCCTCTAGTCTTTCTTATGGCATCATAGCAAACGTGCTCTCTTCACACTCTATACTCCACGTGGGTCACGCGGTCTGACTGACGACAGTTATTCTTCTATAATAATTATTCTGGAGAAAGTCACTTTGTCATCTGAATGAATTGTTGTTATTTTAGTTCCTTGCAACAGCTATTCATGGATTGAAGTTCCATCTGCTGGTGTTCTCAATCCAACAACCATTGACAACGGTGCAGTGAATGCATCTGATTGCCAAGCGAGATGCTTTGCTTACACCGGTTGCTTTGGAGTGGCATGGAACCAGTCTGCAGCCAGTGACTCGAGGTGCTTCTACAATATGATCAACTACACAAACAGTGGCATCAACTACTTCAGACAAAACACTTCCGTCACATACTTCGCACTCATCAGAGGCTACCCGAACTGCAACTACGGAGGTCAGCATCACCATCTGTTACACCATCATTACCACGTCATCATCATCATCACCACCAACAACATCATCATCATCATCATTATCATCAACAGCATCATCATCAACAACAACACCAACACCATCATCATAATCATCATCAAAACATCATTATTACTATTTCAACCTCTCAATTTATTGCCCTCAATTATATAAGTTATTATAAATTGCACCACCGGAAGGACAAGAAGAAGACTATAAATTGCACCACAATAATTAGAAACAACGATGATGATGTTGATGACCACAGCTTCTATTCCCGATGCTGCAACTACCACTATGCTACCGATTGCTACCGCTACTACTACTACTACTTCTGCTACAACCACTACTATTCCATTACAATCACCACCATCATCACTCTTAACCCTTTGATGCCGAGAGTGTAGTAAAATGTATGGGAAATCCTATACCCTCCGGCATTAAAGGGTTAATGCAACAACAACAACAACTACTACTTCTACTACGTAGTGTGTGTGTGTGTGTGTGTGAGTAAATCTCCACCTTGGCTTTCAATGGATGCTTTAGATTTCACGATTACAATAACTGATATAATTATGATAGATGGCCATTGATCGTTCGATAAAATAATGTCATGAAATGAACGGAACAGATGCTTGCAATGTTCTGCTTCAGATTACAACTGTACGTACACGTGGAAAGGACAGAAAGACATCCACGGATTCTCAGGCACCGATGGTAACAGAAGCAACCTCAACGATTGCATTACACTCTGCCAGGACTCTCCCAACTGCTCTGGAGTCGACTGGAATCAACAGGATGCGTCTTGCTGGATCAACTCCAACTTTCCGGTTGTCACTGGCAACCAACCGAACATCACTTTCTTCCTCAAGAATTGCGCCAATGCTTTGCCGTCGACAAGTAAGAAACACGTGATCGAATAGTCAACGATTTACAAATAAACATGAAAAATAATTATTTATTCAATAAACTGAGAAATGTTGAAGGCTACTTTATTTATCGAACGATTTTTGTAGAAATTTCTGTCGCTTTTATCTTTGATTTATTTAGGAGAATTTGACATTGTTTTGCAATTTTCGAGAGAGAAATTAGGAGTGGAGGATTCTGGTGTGACTGTGTGAGCGAGGTGAAGTGGCAATGGACAAACCTCGAAGTTATTGGAAAACTTTGTTTGTATAACTACTCGTTTGATCATAATAATTTATCTGAGACTGCAAATATCATTGCACAGTCTCTTACTTTTCTAATCGAGTGTAGGACAATCTTTTTTACATGAAAATGTGCTTTTCGGAAAAAACCACAGAATAACCTAACCGTTTTTTATATTTGCAGCAAAAGCATCGACACCAGGTGTGTAGATCATTAAAAACAATCTGATTAATCACATCTTGACAATCTGTTTTAGGGGAGAGCGGGGCATAATGGGATACCGGGGTATAACGGGAAACTTCATTATTGGCCGTCTTACTTACTTTTAAAATACGAAAAAAATTCAATCTGAAGTAAAGCATATTTGAAGGTGAAGAACAAAGGCATTTACGGTTTTGATGCGTCTTGCAGTTTTTATGATGAAAAGTTAGTAAGGAACGTCCGCTATCCAAACAATTGTACAAAAACAGTGGAGCTATATTAAATTTAAGTTATACCATGCATGTGCAGGGTTATATATACAATCACACATTCCATATGAAAATTTGTACAAGTTAAGTATTTTGTTTCAAAATGGTGGATTTACAATTTTTTGGCATATTATTGGGGCATAATGGGATACAGATTTGCCTCTTGCTGTGGTGCGAAAGCAATTTTTCACCATATCTCTTATATTGTAATATTTCATGGGTTCTAATTACCCCCTCGACGTCTCAATCATTGTTTAGATTAGCCTACAAAACGAGCAACAATAAAAAAAAATGTGGCACTTTTTGTAAATTTTAAAATATTGCATGTTATGGGGCATAATGGTATAGGAATCCCATTTTCCCGGGTAGTGGGGCATAACGGGATTTTGGGACCTGTTGGTAAAAAAATTGTATCTTCTATGTGGTTGATGCTTAAGTAGATTATTCTATTCCATGTTGTACGTTATATATGCCTGCACAATGTGAGTACAAAAAAGTCCTGATTTCTTATTATATGAAAACATCAAAATGCCTTAAGTATCCCGTTATGCCCGCTCTCCCCTACATGAAAATGTGCTTTTCGGAAATAAACCACATAATAACCTAACGTTTTTTTTATATTTGCAGCAAAAGCATCGACACCAGGTCTGTAGATCATTAAAAACAATCTGATTAATC
Organism: Lumbricus rubellus; assembly: GCA_945859605.1. Lineage (NCBI taxonomy): Eukaryota > Metazoa > Annelida > Clitellata > Crassiclitellata > Lumbricidae > Lumbricus > Lumbricus rubellus. The sequence continues at coordinate 35,398,984 of OX243822.1, read as the reverse complement.
ATTAATTTTTTTAAAAAATCCAGTGCCTCAATTTATCTTGGTTTTCTGTACAATGTTGCATATTCATTGTTCGTGTGTAGGTCTTTGTTCTACAATCAGCCAATTAATTGCTCCAATCATTTTGCACTCGTCTGATTGTGATTCTACCATTCTTTCATTACACAATAAATCCATTCATTCATTCATTCATTCATTCATTCATCCATCCATCCATCCATTAATTAATTAATTCATTCATTCATCCATTAATTAATTAATTCATTCATTCATCCATTGATTCATTAATTCATTCATCAATTCATTAATTCATTCATTCGTCCATTCATTCATCCATTCAATCATCCATTCATTCATCCATTCATTCATTCATCCATTCATTCAGTTCTACAGTCTGTCAAAGTCTGGTTCCACAGAGTAGAAATACATGTATTATTATACATGATAATTATTGTCTTTGATCTGTTATAACACAAATGAGTTTAGAGCAGAAACGAAGGTTGACTTTGTTTCATATTACTGTACGGGTCATCGAATGAACGACGACGCAGCTGAATGAACTGCATCAATATCATTTGCATGATGAAAATGTACTTATTTCATATGTATTATGCAATAAGCTTATAATTATAATATGCATATTATATTATGTCTACATATAATATATATACAGGCTAATACTATTATATACATGTATATCGTATAATTGTATAATTGTATATACGAAATCACAAACGCTCTGCATGTGTCTTTGCTTCGTATACATGTAGGTCCGTTCACTTCCTCTACAACAACGTCTACGACATCGACTACAACTCTACCAACAACAACTTCTACAACAACTACTACTACTACTACTACGAGTACTACAACTACTACAACTACTCCAACTACTACAACTACTCCAACTACTACAACTACTCCATCTACGACTTCAACTCCGACCACCGTGACGACGACTACAGTATCTCCTACAAAAATGATGCCAGGAAATATCGAAGGTAGGAAGCGGTCGCGCCGCTCAGGGATGTGGGTCACGTGGTGTGTTCGGTGTTTGAAACTGGAAGGTTGCGGTTTAGAATCTATCTCAAGCCGCCGTCGCGTAAGGACCCTGAGCTAGTCTTTCACTCGCAGTTGATTTTTTTTTATTGTATTGTATAATTGTATTGTATATGAAGTAGCGTGGCGTGGCCGGAGGAACCATTCAGAAGCGTTTGAATTTTGCACAAGGCTTCAAGAAAAGAAGCAGACTTTGAGAAGAGCGAATGAAAAGGAGAGATTGCCAGGCAGCAGAATTGTTGAGCGAACGGAAGGTTAAAGCGGAATCAAAAGAGAATAATGAATCAAAGCAATTGATCGAGACTGAGCCACATCAGTCACTATGATGACGATGACGATGGTGGTGATGATAATGATGATGATGATGATGATGATGATGATGATGATGATTATCATGATTATCATGATTATCATGATTATCATGATTATCATGAGTATCATGGCTATGATGATAGTGATTATCATGGCTATGATGATAGTGATTATCATGGCTATGATGATAGTGATTATCATGGCTATAATGATAGTGATTATCATGGCTATAATGATAGTGATTATCATGGCTATAATGATAGTGATTATCATGGTGGTGATGATGTTGATTACGATAATGATACTCTCCGTTTCTGTTTCTCAGATCCCAGTAACATGGCCATGCAAGGTGCATTCGCCAACTATCCTCAGGCGATTCGTCCAGCATACATCGTGTTGGCTGGACTCGGTGGAGGATGCATTCTTCTCGTCATCACAGCTGTCGTCATTCTCTGCTTGTATCCTCTCCACAGAAACAGCAAATACTCAACGAACAGCACAGCAACCACCGTACAAGCTCAACAACCATACGTTGCAGACAACAGTTATGTCGATTCACAGGAACCAGAGCGAATCGATATGGATGAATTGGCAGAGGATGATACCAAGACCTACTACAACGCAGAAGAGGCCGACTAAGGTCTCACCTGTAGCCAGCACACAATAACCCAGGATCATAGCCATCAACCCAATTCATGACCCAGGATCATAGCCATCACCCAAATTCATGACCCAGGATCATAGCCAGCACCCCAAACCCACGACCCAGGATCAAAGCCATCACTTCAAATCATAACCTAGGATGACAGCCACCACTACAACTTATGATCTAGGATCAAAGCCATCACCCCAACTTCATAGCCACCTCCACAGTCCATTTATAATTAACTTTTGTGTTCATACTAGGGACGACATTTCCGTTGATCTTTTGGAGCTCAGAACGAGGGACTCAAGAAAAAAACAAATTATTCTTTATCATCTAAGAAAAAATATAGGAAACAATTCGTGAGTTCAGTCGAGATGTCACTTCAAGTAAGAAACGTATATCTTGCTTGCGCTACCATAGACATTACAACCACTTTCCTTTCTGTTCAAAATGACGCAGACTGGTCAACACAAAGACATCAAACAATTCGAATGCATGTCAATTTGGTCATCAGACCATTGAGTGACCTTGGTGCTTACTGTAGACTAGAATGAAGGTCATTGGTCGACAGATTGAAACGAATTTCCAATTATTGCTCAAACAAGAAACTCAGAGAGACAGAAAAACATTTCTATGTACCATAGATAATAATGTCCAGCAGCTAAAAATAAAACATCGATTGATTTATCTATGCATGCAAAAATAAACTCTGGAATTTATATCACGTCTGTCTGTCCATCTCTCTCTTTGTCGCTGTCTATGTCTGTCTGTCTGTCTGTTTGTCTCTCTCTCTTTGTCGCTGTCTCTGTCTGTCTGTCTGTCTGTTTCTCTTTGTCGCTGTCTCTGTCTGTCTGTCTCTCTTTGTCGCTGTCTCTGTCTGTCTGTCTCTCTTTGTCGCTGTCTCTGTCTGTCTGTCTCTCTTTGTCGCTGTCTCTGTCTGTCTGTCTCTCTCGCTCTTTCTGTGCTGTACACTTAGGCACTTTAATGTCTGCATTGATATCCACCGATAATTTATGTAGGCTACTACAACGTTACTTCAATTGTAATTGTCTTTGAGCAAGTGTCAGGAAACGCGAACGATAACAATACATTCAACCGAAGTTCTTTGTCTCTCTGTCTCTGTCTTTTCTGTCTGTCTCTGTCTGTCTCTGTTCGTCTCTGTTTCTCTCTCTCTGTCTCTCTCTCTGTCTGCCTGCCTGTCTGTCTTCTATCTGTCTGTCTGTCTGTCTGTCTCTCTCTCTTTCTCTCTCTCGATTGCACTCCCTAAATATCTATTCCGTTCAAGAAACTAGTGCTACATCAGTTCTCGCGCAATTGTCTTTACACTGCATCATCCATAATGTACATAACATCATATTATTTTAATATAAGATCTGTTTTCCATCATTGTGATATGCTTATAATGTTGCATCGTTGGATCAACTGCCATTCAGCAGATGATGACCCTTCTCTCTTCTCTCCTCTCCTCTCCTCTCCTCTCCTCTCCTCTCCTCTCCTCTCCTCTCCTCTCCTCTCCTCTCCTCTCCTCTCCTCTCCTCTCCTCTCCTCTCCTCTCCTCTCCTCTCCTCTCCTCTCCTCTCCTCTCCTCTCCTCTCCTCTCCTCTCCTCTCCTCTCCTCTCCTCTCCTCTCCTCTCCTCTCCTCTCCTCTCCTCTCCTCTCCTCTCCTCTCCTCTCCTCTCCTCTCCTCTCCTCTCCTCTCCTCTCCTCTCCTCTCCTCTCCTCTCCTCTCCTCTCCTCTCCTCTCCTCTCCTCTCCTCTCCTCTCCTCTCCTCTCCTCTCCTCTCCTCTCCTCTCCTCTCCTCTCCTCTCCTCTCCTCTCCTCTCCTCTCCTCTCCTCTCCTCTCCTCTCCTCTCCTCTCCTCTCCTCTCCTCTCCTCTCTTCTCCTCTCCTCTCCTCTCCTCTCCTCTCCTCTCCTCTCCTCTCCTCTCCTCTTCTCTTCTCTTCTCTTCTCTTCTCTTCTCTTCTCTTCTCTTCTCTTCTGAACGACGCATCTCGACACCTCCTCCTCCTCCTCCTCCTCTTCAATCGACACGTGAACGTGACCGTCACGTGACCCGCACGCGTTGACCTTTGTGGCATTCGATGGCGAATGTGGGTTTCATGTTGTTGTTGGGTGAAAGGTCAGAGGTCATCGTCGTCAGAGGTTGGGTCGCGGTGTCATGGTAACAGTGGAATGCTGGAGAAGGTTGTAGTGACAATCTGACTTTTTGACGATTGCTTTGTGCCGCATACTCACACCTCGTTTGCGACGAAAGAAACCACACTGGCAACAACACACACGCACACACACATTGTTATCATTGTTAATAATCTTCATTATGACACAGAACCAATTGCGCTACAAAAACATCCTCCACAGCTAAGTAATGAGGTCGTCAGATGGTGATCAACCAATCGTAAAGAAAATCTAATTAATAATTATACATGAATCACCCCCACCTTCATGTATATACCTCCCTCTGAAATTGCAGAAGCGAAACTATACACTGGCCGACGCCGCCAACCCAAACGGCGTCTCTGCCTAATACTTAGCCGTGCAGGAATGCTTATCAGACAACCCACAGTGCTTCCACTCATCTCTGTCTTGCGCTGTTTCTGTTGCAAAGTCTTTTTTACACCTCGGAACCATCCTACTTTATACTGGCTTGGGACAGGCTCCGGCTAATATCTCTTGATGGGGAGTCTCAGCCTTTACTCTTCTCTGAATCTTTGCTAATCCTTCAGTGATTTTTTAAACTGTTTTATCTCGTGACGCAGCAGCGTTAGTGCGAGTAAGTTGCTGCACTTAGAAGTTAGCACTGTCTTATGGAAACGCTTTATAAATATTTTTTGCGAATACTGTTAAGCTACCAGTGCTTTACCCTGTGATACTGTAAACACCCTGTACGAGTAATTATCGATGGGCGAGAAGAAGCGTGGGTGGAGGTAACTTGGGGGGTACCTTCCAGAGGATCCAGACCAAGAGACAGGAAGAGGGTTAGAGTTAGGGGGTTAGGGGGCGTGGGGGGTCGCGGGGTTGGGGGTGGCGTACCTTCCAGAGGATCCAGACGAATAGACAGAGGGTTAGGACTCCAGCTGTGACGGATGCGATGAGAATCCAGAGAGGAACGGAACGGACTTCTTGGATTCCAATGTCAGGAAGAGCGATCGTTGAAGCCTACAATCATCAACAGAAGAAGAAGACAACTGTAGAAGAACTCAGACCAACAACGATACATACACACACACACATATACATACACATATATGCATGCATACATACACACACGTGCATGCATACACACATACACACACATACATACACATACATACATACATACATACACACACGTGCATGCATACACACATATACATACACATACATACATACATACACATACACACGCACATACACACATACACACACACGCATACACACATACACACACATACACATACACACACATACACATACACACATACACACACATACACATACACACACACGCACACGAAGGTCATTGCTGCGGTGCCACTGCACTCCCTTCCGCCATCCATAGGCGGAGACCTGGGCTGAGAATTGGGGGGGACTGACGGGTGGCTGAAGGAAAGACGCGAGATTTTTGAACGGACGAAAATTTTCCGCGCCCCTTTTCTCAAGAAAATTTTCTACGTCCGTCGCCAAAAACCTTGATGACCATTTTTTTGTCATTTGGCCCAAAAAGTCCAAAAGTAAAAAAAAAAATTTTCGCCCCCAAAAAGTTAATAACCTTTTTTACTCATTTGTCCTCCAAAATCTAAAAATCTTGAAAAAAATTCAATTTTCACCGTCAAAATTATTTTTCCCACCCGCCGTGAACGTCTTGACGCTCAACTTTGGGGGGGGACCAATACGTGGGCCGTCCCCCAACACCTTTTTTGGGAGGTACCGTCCCCCCTGCCCCCTAGGTCTCCGCCCATGCCGCCATATCTGAACTGGAAGGGAGAATGGACTTGTCAAAGGATGCCTCTCACCAGACACATTAAGAGCAAAACGATTTATAAAAAAATCTGATCATAATTCATTCATACCCAGAATTTATAGAGTTCCTCTTAAAGACCTGTTATGGCATATGCATATACATAGATTTATATAAACTATATATATATATAATTATCTATTATACATGTATATATATATGTATATGATATAATATATGAATCAAATCAAATCAAATTTTTTTATTGAGCCAGAGAAAAGCACACAAGGTACATATCATCACATAAAAATAAGACATGAATGCTATTGGCAACAAAAG
>OX243822.1:35375191-35387691 GCA_945859605.1 Lumbricus rubellus | reverse complement strand
TAGAGCAGATGCTTTCCCATTCGATAGCCAGACTCCAGTTCGTAAGGCCAACTTATCTGAACACGTATGTTTGGAACTTTGCTCTTGCCGACGTTCTTCACCTGAGAAGGAAAACAAACGATTAATGTCATTATTGCATCAAGTGCTGTACGTTTCAACATCACATGCAAGTAATATGTAGAGTAGGCGATTTCAGTTAATTCGAATGCAGATCACGTCTTGTCAAAATTTTATTGCTCTGCTCAGAGAAGATACATCAGATGATCAGAAAGGCGATAATTATGTAAATTCACTAAATCAACGAACAGATATTGGTGGCACGAGCTGCTATAGTAGCAGTTGTTATGACGTGGCGTTGGAGTTTCAAGAGTCAACGTGCGGTTGAGCTGCTAGTAGCTGTTCGTAGCACACATGCAGATGCTACTTGTGTAGCAGTTCAGTGAGCGTATAGTGCGTGTATGAGTGGCTGTTAGTAAGCTTACCTCGTAGCTATGTTTAACTGTTGGTCCGATGTCTTCGAGGTAGAGAACAGCGCTCTCTCCAACAACATCTCCTCCGTAGAAAACCTCCACTGGATCCGATGATCTGAACAAGAAAATAGAATCTGATGAAGAAACAAAAACCGTTCGTCATTCACGAAATAATATATCTTTCTCATCGTCATGAAGAGGAAGAAGCAACGAAGAAATAATTACTATAGCAAAGCTGAACTATTATAAGCTAATTGACATTTCTGTCTATTAGTCTATTGCCATTACTTTTAGACGAAGTCTTGTTAGTAATACGGAAGTACAATGTGTTATCGTTTTACCATGGTTTAAATTTACTCTAATTTAACTTTACTCTTGTTTCATCATTCGTGCTATGACAGCATTTCACACGAGTTCTTTGTAAACCTCATGAGTTCGTTAAAGATAAAATTATGAACTTCCTGATCAAGTTAAGCATTCTCAACGGTGATGACGATGAAGGTTCTCATCTCTGCTTTCTCACCCTTTGATGAACAGATCTGTTTCGAGGACAACTCTCACTTTCAATACGTCTTGATTGTCTTCTTCATCGATCTCAATACTCGTCCTGATATAAAGTAGAAAAAAGTAGAAAAATATATTCAACCATCGTTTGTATGAATGTAGATTGTGCAATAAACATGTAGGACTCTCAGCCAAAAGATTTCAAATAACGTAGTAGACAGAGAGAGGAAGACGTAGCGACACAAAAAATGAGATTATTATTAGTTGCATCAATAAATTGCAAGAGACAAAGTTTCAGAAAAGTCGAATAAAGAGAAAAAGAATATACATGTAAGACAAGACAGACAGAAAAACCTAGAGACTCATGAGAGAAGAGGATAGTTGTAGTTGTAGAAATTATAGACCAACTGATAGATCTGCAGCTCTCAGTCTATTATAATCTACTGATGACGATGACGACGATGATGATGATGATGATGATGATGATGATGACGATGACGACGACGATGATGATGATGATGATGACTCACGTGTTGACAATCAAAATGATTTCGAATTCATCAATTGAATAGTCGACGCTCGATGCGTCCAATCGCACAGCGAACGATATCTCCTGGTCGCTAGGCAACGGGTTGCCAATGGCGCAGTGAATGGCGCCAACATCAGTCGGTGAACACGAATACTGTCGACCCTACAACAGCAGCAACAACAACGTAGAGAGAGAAAAACACACAGTAGAAACAGACATGCACACACAAGAAGTAAGGAGGGAGAGAGACAGAGAGATAGAGAGACAGATCACGATGACGACGACGACGAAGTCGACGATGATGATGACGACGACTACGATGACGACGATGACTATGATGATGACGACGATGATGGTGATGATGATGACGACGACGACTACGACGATGACGACGATGATGATGATGATGACCATGACGATTATGATGATGATGATGATGATGATGATGATGATGACGATTATGATGATGATGATGATGATGACGATAACAATGATGACGATAACAATGATGACGATGACTATGATGGTGATGATGATGATTATGACTATCAATATTATTACTATTATTATTTTATTTTATTTGTAAAGCATGCAACACTTACCTCTGTGTTAGTACCTCGGTACTTGAGATACTCAGGTACTAATACAGTCAGTATGGTTTCATGTGCGTCTTCAAACCGATTAGCAATGCGGACATAGACTCGAAGTTCTGCTTCTTCTCCTGCGCGCAAGATATACTGACCAACTTCGTCTCTGTGAATACGACAAACAGACAACAACAACATCATCATCATCATCGCCGTAGACAACAGCATCATAATCATCATCGCTGTAGACAACAACATCATCATCATCATCATCATCATCGCTGTAGACAACAACAACATCGTCATCATCGCTGTAGACAACAACATCATCATCATCGCTGTAGACAACAACATCATCATCATCGCTGTAGTCGTCTTATTTTGTAGTCGTCGCGAAGTCACTTCTTCAATTATTTTCAAATAAAGAGCATGGCTTTCGTAATCGTACGTCGAAAATTTCTAAGGTCATACAGGAAGTAACGCAAATAAATATATATACAGGAGCGCTGTGTCAAGTCAGATGGGTTGTGTGTGTTTGAGAGACGAGAGATAAATAATGCAGAGGAGTTTCTAAGGAGGGTGGACGAGAAATTATGTGGATGTCAGATGATGCGGCGGATTAAGTTAGGAATGATTAGAGACTTGGATTGGAACGGTTATATGTAAGTATCTATGGACGGATCTACAGGGTGCGCCAAACCCCCCCCCCCCTAAGAATTTTGCCAATATCTTGACCAAAAGTAAGAATTTCCAAATGAAATTTTACAGGCTTATAGACAATTCACATTTACACATGATGGCCAGATTTCATCAAAATATTTCAAACACAACAAAAGTTATGTCGCTTTTAGGGAGGTCACCCATCGTTTTTTGACGATTCAAAAACGTGACGTGGCAAAAAGTCACGAAAAAACAATCTCATTATTTTGGCCAATATCTTAGTCAAAAGTAAGATTATCGAAATGAAATTTCACAGACGTAAAGACAATTCATATCTGCACATGATGGTCAAATTTCATCAAACAATACTTAATAGAACAAAAGTTATACCACTTTTAGAAAGGTCACCCATCGTTTTTGGACGATTCAAAGGCGAAACGCAACGAAAAGGTATCAAAACACGATTTTTTTCTCATCTCAAATAATATTTGTTATCAAATAGCCTTAACATTGTCCGATGATCATTATTATTACTAATTAAAAGAGAAACAGGGTGCCAGCGTAGCTGCACGTCACTGAGAAGTCACTTAGCAATATGACAATCAAATTGGTAAATAAGGAATCTATCAGATTAATCAACAGGTCCATCAAAAGCTTTGCAAAGAGACTCAAATGAAGTTTTGGAACTGGTGGTGGGCACATTGAACACAAGTTGTGAAGCACTACCAAGTTAATTTGACAACAGTTATTTGAGACGAGACTCAAAAATCATGTTTTTGTCACTTTTTGTTGCGTTTCGTTTTTGAATCGTCAAAAACGGTGGGTAGTCTCACTAAAAGTGGCATAACTTTTGTTCGGTTTGAAATATTGGGATGAAATCTCGCCACCATGTGTAGATATGAATTGTCTATAAGAATGTAAAATTTCATTTCGATATTTTTTTATTTTTGACCAAGATATTGACGAAAAACATTAAAAAATTGCGTATCATTTTTAGAACGTCAAAAAACGGTGAGTGGCTTCCCTAAAAGTGGCATAACTTTTGTTCTGTTTGAAATATTTTGATGAAATCTGGCCATATTATGTAAATATGAATTGTCTATAAGCCTGTAAAATTTCATTTCGAAATTCCTACTTTTGGCCAAGATATTGGCAAAAAGCCTAGGGGGTCTTTTTTGACGCACCCTGTACATGCAAGCAGGAGCGTCATCATCATCATCATCATCATCCGTCATCAGCCATCTGAAAGCATTTAATTGTAGTGATCTCATGCACTTGAGTCTGACCTGTTCATCTGTAGAACTCCTTGCACTTTCAGATTCGCTTCACATTTTGAATCTTCGCCACAGTTCTTTATGAAATCAACCTGAAAAGAAACCAGAGAAAGAAATCGATTGATCGATTCAATTCTTTTTCAATTTCGTCAACCGATCAATTATATTATTTATAATTAATTTATGCGAAACTTGACGTTAAAAGCATCTGTAGCACTGATCAAATCAAATCAAATCAAATTTATTGCTCCCATAAAAGAAAGATCCAGTGAATTAATAACAAAGTTATCTTTTTAGTTGTCCTCACTTTAAGTCAGAGTCTGTCTATGGAAGAGTGACCGTGTCTATGTTTGTGTGTGTGTGTCTATGTTTGTGTGTGTGTGTGTCTATGTTCGTGTGTGTGTTTGTGTGTGTGTCTGACAATATCCATCGATGTTGAAACTTGACGTTAAAAACACCTGTAGCACTGATCCAGTGAATTAATAACAAAGTTATCTTGTCAGTACGGTTGTCCTCACTGTAGGCCTAAGTCAGAGTCTGTCCATGTATAGAGTGACTGCGCGTAATGTGCTTGTGTGTGTTTGTGTTTGTGTGTGTGTGTGTGTGTGTGTGTTTGTTTGTTTGCTAGCCACGGGTTTGAATAGGAAGGGAGAATCTAACCGAATACCGCAAAGTGCAATACATGAAAGATCAATTGAAAGTGAAACAAAGAAAGATGACAAAGACAATAATTATTTTAAATGAGGACACGAAATCGCTTGCACTAATTGTACGTATACTGAGGGTAGCAGGGTACTAGTTAAATAAGAGATGACAATAAAGATAGTCTACTCATACATATTGATGACAGATGGCTGGCCTCGAGGACCGATGATGATGATGATGAAGATGACGACGACGACGAAGATGATGATGATGATGACGATGACGACGATGATGATGATGATGATGATGAAGATGACGACGACGATGACGATGATGATGATGATGATGATGACGATGATGATGATGATGACTACGATGATGATGATGATGATGATGATGATGATGACGACGACGATGATGATGATGCTGCTATTAACCGTGTGTTCGATTCCGATGTTCTTCGCTTCGTCTGCGTTGCTAAGAACCTCGTCTAAGATCGGGTGATTACGAGATGTAGTTGTCGCTGATGATGATGATGATGTCGTTGTCTCTTCGTTTGGTTGTTGTTCGTCCGACAATTTGTACGTGAGAATAAGTTTCAGTGGATTCAGGAAATCTCGATTGTTTTGCTAAAATGATCAACGACTGACGTCATAAGAAGAAGGAAGAAATTCGTTATTTTAAAAGAAATTGAAATCATAGATGGAAACAGACAGACAGACAGACATACTCATACATGTAGAAGGACATAAAGACAGACTATACGATGCGATACGTGGAGGAATATTTCTTACAGCAACATAGACGATGAGTTTTGAGCACGTGACTGTCTTCTCATTCATCAGCTGAATTGAGGAGTTGAACGTTTCGCTTGGGATGAACGACGAAGAGGATGATGAGGAGGATGATGATGAGGATGATGCTGAGGAAGAGTTGAAGAGGAATCGACCGATGACGTCATTCGTTCGATCTGGTTGAAGATTGAAATCGATTTGAAGATGACGATTCAAAGACGACGATGACGACCTAAGAAGAACAATTAAAAGCAGACAATGGAAATTGGAACAACACAACCATCGTCATCATTCTACGACTTCCGTCATCATCATCATCATCATCATCGTCGTTTTTGTCGTTTGCATTGTCATCTAGGTTAACATCATCATCAACGTCGTCGATCATTTGCTTTAATACGTCGTTCTCTTTCTTTCTCTCGTTTCGCTTTCCTGTCGCTCTACCAACAATCCAACATGCATTCTGTATAAATAATGTCTTGATTACAATTACAATTACAATTCTGTATGGCTGTCTGTCCGTTTGTCTGTCTGGCTGTCTGTCCGTTTGTCTGTCTGGCTGTCTGTCCGTTTGTCTGTCTGGCTGTCTGTCCGTTTGTCTGTCTGGCTGTCTGTCCGTTTGTCTGTCTGGCTGTCTATTCTCTTCCATCTCTCTCTCTTCTCAGAAACTGCTTCTTGTTCTCGCGAGGTCCTGCGCCGCACTTCGAAGAAAGTTTCTGAACGGTTTATTTTTTTAGAGGCGCTATATAAATACTTATATACAACACATGCGATATACATCATGAGCAACATCGTCATCGTCGCCAACATCTCACTTCAGTCAGACAGACAGACACAGACGGACAGACAGACAAACAGACACACAGACAGAGAGATAAATAAGCAGAGAAAGAAGAAGGGTCGCTGTCGTAAGTGAAACGGACTCTGATGTTCGCTGTTGTTGTTGTTATTATTATTGTTGTTGTTATTGTTGTTGTTGTTGTTGTTGTTGTTGTTGTCGCTGTCATTGTCGTTGTTGCTGTTGTTGTAGTTGTCGTTGTTGTTGTTGTTGTTGTTGTTGTTGTTGCTGTGACCTTCTGTTGAAAGTGAAGCAGATGTTGAGTTGGAAGCAGTTGAGCGGCGATTGGTCAAACGAACAGAAGGTCAGTCGCGGGTCGATCATCGTCGGCCAATGTCCAACGCTGACCACAACGTCGACTACAGGACGTGACCAGAGCACAACGACGGCGTCAGAACTGTATGCACCGATGACGAGGTCAGGGTATCCGTTGAGGTCAAGGTCAACTCCACCGGAAACGGAAAATCCGAATGACTGAAGAGGAGAACGAGATGGAGTGAAGGACGGAAGGTGAGAGGCGGAGATTCGTTGAGATGGAAAGATGTTGATTCCAGAAGATGATCCACGAAAAACATAAACAGCTCCACTCCCACCACCACCCCCACCTCCTTCTCCTCCTTCGTATGGGGCGCCAACCAACAGATCTACGAAAGAAGGAGAAATCGCAGTCATTATGAAAATTAGGGAAAATTAAAAATTTTGAAAACACAAAATATGCGCAACTGATGCAATCCTATTATACCACTTTGTCCCATTGATTTTTTGAAACAATGCGACCAATTAAAGCCAAGGAACAGGCATTTCTCGCTGACCTGGATCGTATCTTGCGCATAATTTCAGGCGAACCAAGAGAAACGAGTTTCTTGTTTCAACGTCTGTCAATCATGTTATTCAGCGTTTCAATGCTGTTGCCTTCCACAGCACTTTTGTTCATCCAGATCTTGACACGGACGGCCATCGTTAAAATATCTTACTATTATCTCAAACCTGAGTTATTATAGATAACCTAACTCGGATAATTTAAAGAAATAATTAAAATAATCATAATAATGACGCGATGTATCATTAATCATGATCTATAAAAATGAATAATTATCCTAACCTTGGTAACCGTCCAGGTCGCTGTCTCCAATGGCAGCCAGAGCAAGACCAAAGCGGGCGTCATGACAACGCCATTTCAGACATTCCGCCTCCTTCGTCTTCCGGCCGAATAGTCGAATCGGCCTCGAATCTGACCGAATGCCCTGAAAAGAATAAAGATCAGAAAACTAAGAAAATTAATAATTACTTAGCGATCAATGAATTAATTAAATTGTTTTCATAATGTTTTCTTATTGTCTCTTTCCGTCTACATGTCTATAATAATTCCCTGCTACGTCTGCTTCTTTTTGTCTTCATATCTGTCGCTGATACTGTCTTCTGTCTGTCTATCTGTGTCCTGTCTCTTGTCTGTCTGTGTCCTGTCTCCTGTCTGTCTGTCTGTGTCCTGTCTCTTGTCTGTCTGTGTCCTGTCTCTTGTCTGTCTGTCTGTCTGTCTGTCTCCTGTGCCCTCCTAAAACACTGCATGCATGTGCATGTGTGTGTGTGTGTCTTTCTGTCGCCATGACAACCTGTCGTTAGGGAGCAACTGCAGTCACCATGGCAACACACCTGTTCTGAGTTGATGTAGACGTAGACAATGCCTCCGACAACCAACGAAGATGAAGATGAAGACGATGAAGATGAAGATGCTTGAGTTGCTGAGGCAGAAGAAGATGACGACGACGACGACGACGATTGGTGGAAGAAGAAGAATGGAGCGCCAACGACGAGATCGTCTAGACTACAGAACAAAACATCAACAAACCACCGTCACTGACACACACAGAGACACACACACAGAGACACACAGAGACAGAGAGACAGACATAGACAAATACACACGAACAGAGACAAAGACGGAGGCAGACACAGACAAATACATACAGATAGAGCCAGAGAGTGAGAGACAGAGATAGACAGACAGACAGACAGAGAGACAGACATATTTGGCGAACTTTTGACAGAGAACGAAAAATAGATGTTGGATAATTCTGATAAAATTCTCTCTCAGCATGTTTGATATTTTCGTTTCATTTCTACGTTCAATATCGTCGACATATCCACTATAATTTAATAATTCATAACAGTTGACGAGACATGACAAAGGTTCAATTCAGTGATTATGCAATAATATCTAGTCTGTATTAATACGATACAAATTAACCTGGCAGTGGTGGTTACCAATGACGTGTTGCACTTCCTCTTTAAGTTGTCATAGTGTTGACTGAGAGAGTATAGAGATAGACAGACAGACAGATAATTAATGAAGGAAGACAGTATGGGCCTGCTATCATCCAAACCATAGCACAAGATTTCGACCCTCGCACTGCTGGACAATTCCAATAATTTATTATTACGCTCATATTTTCGGTTACCCGGTACTCAAACAATGTTTGCTTTGAATGGTGTTACTTCAACAACAACTGTCTTCATTCATTAATATAATACACAAGCAATCGATGGATACATAAAGAAGAATATTCTTATTATTATATTTCAATTATAGAGTTGTCTATATTTTATAATTATATACATACAGGGTGGGCCAATAGGAATGCAACAACTTTGACGCCTTATAACTTAAGCAATTTTCATCTGAGCGTCTTGTCCTATATATCAGATTGAACATAATTATCCATTTTATCAATCTGCAAAATATCTAAGAGATACTATTACGACTTTTTGAGATAATGCTATTAATGTTCGATGTCCCTTTTTTGCCATGAAACTGCAAGAAAAAACCAAAAGTCTTAAACTTAATATGTCAATGACTCAATTCTAAACAATCACTAGTTCTAACAATTAATGTCAATTCATATCTTGAGTGAATTTATCATAAGTCAAACAAATATTCAATATGTCCACCACGTGCTATAATGACAGCGTGGACACGAGACGACCATTGATCGATGGCTGAGTCCACCAGTGCTCGGGTTATTTCAATCCAGCAGTAAACAATCAATTTTTTCAAATGTTCAACGTCACGTATCGGTTCACGATAGCCAGTTGCTGAAGACAATCTCAGATCGAATAGTCAACCGGCTTTAAATCCGGATTGTTCGGTGGCCAGTTCTCAGGTTCAATAAACTCTGGTACGTTAGCGCTCAGATAGGCAACCGTATGACGTGAACGATGCGCCGGCGGGAGAACGTTTGCGACCACAGTTGCGGCTGTTAGACGTTCCCGTGGCATCAATTTGCTTAATAAATCGATGTAGAGCATATTTATTCCATTTTCTAGAAGGGAATTCTATCAACATCTGGTGTGCTTTGTATTCGTTTTCTACTCTTAAGATTCTGATTAAAATTCTATCCTCTTCCGTGAGCGGCGCCATGATGTTCATTATTTACATTCAAAATTGAGAGGTGTGCGTCGCACCAATATTTTTTTAAACGGTGCCGTCTATCAGCGCAAGATTTTACACAGTGGTAGAATGGATAATTACCTTCAATTTGGTATATTGATCACGATGTTCGGATAAATATTCTTCAAGTTATAAGGCGTCAAAGTTGTTGCATTCCTATTGGCCCACCCTGTATAATTATATATTATATATAATTGGATCATAGTGATGAACAACTGTGTTCTTACCCGTCTGCGTTGAAGTCGGCCACAGCGACTGAATATCCGAATCCAGATCCGAATTGTTCTCCTGTCAAGTATTGTGAGGGATGAGTTGTCAGATGCGTCCCCCCTGATCCACCTCCGCCCCCACCATCCGAGGATGAGGAGGAGGAGGAGGAGGAGGTCATCTCAAAAAGAAGGACCTGACCGGTGAGACTGGATCTTGGAGCACCTGCGATGTAAGCCGTCTTAGCGCCAGGCAACAGGCGACCAATCTGCACAGACATTCCTACAACACACAACACACATCGGATTTATCAAAATAATAATCAGCAAAATAATAATTGTTATTATAATATTATTCCTATTTTATTCAACCCTCAATAACTCCCTCGTCTGCTTCACTGTGCTTCCGGCTCATCTACTTCTCAACCAAACAATTTTCCAATCCAAGTTGAAGTCTCACATACATGTAAGTCTAATTGACAATCATAATTTTAATCCCAATCGATTCGAAACTCTGCCTTCAAAATGTTTCTCGTGTCACCTTAGCAACTGCTCTGACTCCTCTCTCTGTCTCTCTGTCTCTCTGTCTCTGTCTCTCTCTCTCTCTCTCTCTCTCTCTCTCTCTGTCTCTCTCTCTCTCTGTCTGTCTCTGTCTGTCTGTCTCTCTGTCTCTCTCTCTGTCTCTCTGTCTCTGTCTGTCTGTCTGTCTGTCTGTCTCTGTCTGTCTGTCTGTCTGTCTGTCTCTCTCTCTCTTTCTCTCTCTCTCTCTCTCTCTCTCTCTCTCTCTCTGATGCCACTCCGTGGCAAACGTACACGTGGATCTATACACAGAGCGTTGATCTCCCAACTCAAACGACGCAGTGCCCGTGAATACACTGGTGCCCCTCGCCCGTGCTTAGCCTTAGATTAGCTGCAGTCTACATCCATGCATGTGTGGAGTTTACGATGACGATGATCGGCTGAGACTCTATTCATATATGCATTTCTCTCGACGACGACTTTTAAACATTAAGCGCTACATAAATGTTGGAGTAAAACTGTCACAAGATAAAAATTAATTATTATCATTATTATAATTATCTCTCTCTGATGTTTACCGAGATATGAATAGTAGGCAGTTGCCGGTCGCCTATCCACGATCCCTTCCCTTGCTCCACCTCCTCCAGCTCCTACTCTTCCGTCGGATGCTGATGCTGATGATGGAGCAGATGGATGGAAACCCTTTTCTCCTCTGGATGAGGAAGAGGAAGAAGGAGGAGAAGAAGGTCTGTCGTCCTCCACTGGACTTTGATGCCAAGTCTGGAAGACATCGTGAAGGGAATTCGTGAAGACTGCTCCACGCCAGTTGAATGGACCGGGAGCACCGAGAATTATCTCACCATCCTAGACACACACACACACCACATGCAGACACACACACATGCAGACACCCTTATACCCTTCGTTATATGAAATTTAATAATGGATAAACATAAAATAATGGATAAACATACGTATTATAGGTCTACATGGAGACGTAGTTTGTAGTAGAGCTATGGGACTTTTGCATCTATTCTTGTAAGGGGTCGTCCATAAAGTACGTCACACTATTTTTGACCATTTTTGACCCCCCCTCCCCTGTCACAAACTGTCACAGGGGCGGATCCAGGGGGGGGCCAATCCGGCCATGGCCCCCTCCATCGAAAACTGCCATGGGACGTGGCCCCCCCATTTGGTCTGAAATTAGCATTACGGATATGGGTGAAATGGATATTGGCCCCCCCCTATTCTGAAAATTGTATGGAACGTGGCCCCCCATTTGGTTTTCAAGTTGAGGATTAAAAAAAAAAAGGTCATCAACTTTTTTGGCGGATGAAATGGTATGATTTTCTCGAAAAATTTGGCGGATGACTAAAAAAAAAAGGTCATCAACTTTTTGGCGGATGAAATGGTCTGATTTTCTGGAAAAATTTGGCGGATGACTAAAAAAAAAAAGGTCATCAACTTTTTTGGGGGGATGCAATGGTATGATTTTCCCGAAAAATTTGGCGGATGACTAAAAAAAAAAAAAAAGGTCATCAACTTTTTTGGTGGATGAAAAAGTACTTTTTCCGTCAACGGTCGAAAAATTCTTCCTTTTTCCCGTCCAAGATCTAAGATTTTGGCCCCCCCCCCCTTGAAACAGTTCTGGATCCGCCACTGAACTGTCACAAGTCTCGGACCCCCCTAAAGTACGTCACACTTTCTCAGACCCCCCCCCCCTCTAAAGTACGTCACACTTTCGATTTTTTTAAAATTAACACCTTATTCAAATTTAATCTAAAACACACTTCACTATTAAACTCTAAAGTTTCCACTTAAAAGAACTATCACATTATTAAAATGACTTTAATAGTAGAATAGTTAATTGTCAACAGTTGTCACAGTTATTCATTGAAGCAGTAACTCAATGTAGATTGGATTTGAAAACAAAAATTGCAAAAATTACACTAGAGAATTATAGCCTATAATACACACACTTTTTTAAAATGTGTGACGTCACACATGGCCTGACCCCCCTTCCCTGTCA
>OX243822.1:35365191-35367691 GCA_945859605.1 Lumbricus rubellus | reverse complement strand
CTCTCTTGTTCAATGCAGCGTTCAACGTGTATGCATCTGTGTGTGTGTGTGTGTGTGTGTGCATGCTTATGTGGAGTGTGTATGCGTCTGTGTTTCGATATCCAATGGCTGTTGATTAGATAATAGATCGACACCAACCACCGACGTGTTATACATATACACTGAAGTAGGCCCTATACAGTTTAATACACAACACGTCGTATTATCATACTACAGCTGCAGCCAACACCCACACAACGTCTACATCAAACCAACGTTCTCTCTTTATATATAAATATATATATATATACATTATACAATACATACACATTACACAGCATCTAAATATGCATTATATATACATTTATATATATGTATGTATATGAAAGTATGCCTGCATTATGCATTTAAAGGACAAGGTACACAGAGCCTCGGATTGCTTCTTATATTATATACATATTTATAATACAGTGCATATTATAGTTGATCTGTTAGCGTGCATAATTATTTTCACCCGCCTCTCCATGTCTGCTCATGCGTTATATACTCATGCGTATTGTATATTTATATGCATATTGAGCATATATATTATACAATATTATGTGCATATATATATATATAAACACACGTGTGTACGTAATGAGTATGGAAATATATTATATACATGTTCTTGCTTTGGGGAAGAAAATTCATCGGCCGATAATGAAGAACAGTAAAAAACGAGGAGCCGAAAGGTTTAGAATGAACAGAGGAGAAGAAAGAGGAGAGGGAAGAGGAGAAGGAAGAGGAGAGGGAAGAGGAGAAGGAAGAGGAGAAGGAAGAGGAGAAGAAAGAGGAGAAGGAGGATAAAATAAAGAATTACACGTGATGGAGGAGGAGGAGGAGGAGGAGGAAGAAGAAGAAGAGGAAAAGGATGGAGAAAGAAGGGATGGACGGGGAAAGAATAAGGAAGGGGAAGAATGGGAATTGGAGGACGGGAGAATTCTACCTACTGTGAAGTTTGTCTGCTATGCATGGAGATAAGAGTGGAGGAGAGGAGAAGGAGATTGAGTGTCACAGAAGAACACGAGGAAATAGGAGAAGGAGGAGAAGGAGGAGGAGAAGGAGAACGAGGAGGAGGAGAAGGAGGAGGAGGAGTA
Organism: Lumbricus rubellus; assembly: GCA_945859605.1. NCBI lineage: Eukaryota > Metazoa > Annelida > Clitellata > Crassiclitellata > Lumbricidae > Lumbricus > Lumbricus rubellus. The sequence goes on along the minus strand of OX243822.1, from coordinate 35,366,573 downwards.
GAAGAAGGAGAAGGAGGAGAAGAAGAAGGAGAAGGGAAGCAGATGAAGAATAGATGGAAATGTACACGATGGCATTGAAGCCTCTTCCATCTGCGTTCAATTAGTCGGGTCAGATCATTCACCACCACCGCTGTCCTCCGCCTGAATCAGTGCATCCACGATACCAAACGACCAGTGAACAACGGGTGGCACTAATATAACCCGAGATTGAATGGAAGGACAGGAGAGGAATATGATTGCAGGCTGAAGAAAATGAATGAGGAGGAGAAGGAGGAGGAGGAAGAGCAGGGAGAGGAGGAAGAAATATGCATAAAAGTAGAAATAGAAAGCGGAGAGAGAGAGAGAGAGAGAGAGAAAGAGAGAGAGAGAGAGAGAGAGAGAGAGAGAGAGAGAGAGAGAGAGAGAGAGAGAGAGAGAGAGAGAGAGTGGTCCCCTAACTTTATTATTATGGTCCCCCAACTTTTAGGGTGTGATTCATTATGGTCCCCCCAACTTTTAGGACGTTATTGCACCTATGCGCTGCTGGTGTTGGTGGTGCTGTGGTTAATAGCGGAACTTGTTGTAATTGGCGCAGATGGAAGGGAAGATGGAGTAGTCACTCAGTGGCTTAGAGGGAGGGGGAAGATGGAGGTGGAGGAAGATGGAGGAGGAAACTGGAGGAGGAAGATGGAGGAGGAAGATGGAGGAGGAAGAGGGAGGAGGAAGAGGGAGGAGGAAGATGGAGGAGGAGGAGGGAGGAGGAAGAGGAAGGAGGAAGAGGGAGGAGGAAGAGGGAGGAGGAAGATGGAGGAGGAAGATGGAGGAGGAAGAGGAAGGAGGAAGAGGGAGGAGGAAGAGGGAGGAGGAAGAGGGAGGAGGAAGAACGCAAACGGACTGAAGCAAACGAGAAGAAAGAGATTGAAGTTCAGAAAGACAGACACAGAGAGAGAGAGGGAGAGAGGCACAGACACATAACCAGTGGAGCATTATTATGCTGCATCACCTGCCCCTGCGGAAGATAAGCTCAGCGCTGTGTAAGGAATCTTCCTGAGTGAAACGAAAAACATACGAATCATAATATACGAAACAGATGTTCATATCCCGTGGCACACAGCCAGACACACAATAACACACAGCCAGACACACAGTGGCACACAGTCAGACACACAGAGACAGACCGGCAGACAGACAGACAAAGAGACAAACAGACAGAGAGAAGGAGACGTCGTCTGGTTCTCATGATGATGGTCTTACACTTGGTCGGCTGCAGAAATTAAACTTCTAAGACTCTTGTCACCCAACTCCTCGTCCCCCACCGTCCTTCCCCCACCGTCCTCCGCCACCGTCCTCCCCCACCGTCCTCCCCCCACCGTCCTCCCCCATCCGTCCTCCCCCCATCCGTC
>OX243822.1:35280689-35364991 GCA_945859605.1 Lumbricus rubellus | reverse complement strand
TACACGATGACTCAGTTATGACTGACTAGAGCTCCATAATTATGCACCTCTGTGCGTGTGATACAGGTGTTCGCATATTGATTACGTTTTTTCCAGAGATTTGAATCTCAAACTTACACGGCCCTACATCAAGAGCTTTAAAAGTTCGCGTAACCCATTTATTAAATGGATCATGCATCCAAACTGCCAGCGGTAATAAGTGACCCGATCAATTCGTTGAAATAATAAAATTATAGGGTGTCTCGATAGGTCGTGAACGATTTTGAATGCAGATAAATATATGTTCTACACAATATAATGTGGAAAGTTTTATACTGGCGGATAGGTTATTCAAATGAAAATGTTAATATAAAAAAATTAGATCACTAGCTCACTTAATAAAATTGTAGCGCCAATATCCGTGACGTCATCAAATTCGTGCCAAATATACGTCAAGTTAAGACGCAAACAATATTGTACGACCATCATTGTTAATCCACACATAATTAATTAATACAAATTACCATTTAGTATTTACTAATGTTTCCTTTACTCTTTATTACAGCCTCAAGTCGATTAGTCATCGAGCAAATAGATTTTTTCAGAGTTGTCAGAGGTAGGCCTATTGATGCCCATGCCTTACAAAGCCGACGTTTTAAGGTCGTTTGGGGTTCGGTATCGGCTTAAACAGTTGCCGCCATAAAACTCCAAACATTTTCCATTGGTGACAAATTCGGCGAATTAGGCGGCCAGTCCCTCGGTGAGATGTAGGCTATCCATTGATAGTCTTGTTTAACCATTCGACTGCGACCTTTGATGTGTGTGCAGTGTGCACTGTGCACGTGCATCGTCTTTTTGAAATAATCCTTCGCCGCTATTATGAAACATTTTTGTGGCTGTTAAATGAGCGCAAACTACACTTCGCTGGAATGCGAGTTTGACCTCTTTCTCCAGTATCTCATTGATGTAAGCCTAATAAGTCGAAGTGACTGAAGTTTTACTTGGAATGATAAGAAGTTTTGTTAATCCAACTGTTTATGCCAAACCCGAACCCCAAACACTGAAACCTTAAAACGTCCGCTTCGTAAGGCATGGACATCGATAGGCCTAGCCTACCTCTGACAAAATCTATTTGTATCGATGGCTAATCGACTTGAGGCTGTAATAAAGAGTAAAGGAAACATTATTAAATACTAAATGATAATTTGTATTAATTAATTATGTGTGGATTAACAATGATGGTCGTACAATATTGTTTGCGGCTTAACTTGACGTTTATTTGGCACGAATTTGATGACGTCACGGATATTGGCGCTACAATTTTATTAAGTGAGCTAGTGATCTAATTTTTTTATATTAACATTGTCATTTGAATAACCTATCCGCCAGTATAAAACTTTCCACATTATATTGTGTAGAACACATATTTATCTGCATTCAAAATCGTTCACGACCTATCGAGACACCCTATATTATGAGTACGCCTACAGACATTAGATACTAACTGTCGTCAATAAATGCGCGACGATAGCAACAAAAGTCAACACGACAATATAAAAAAAACAACAACGAGATTGGATAGAAGGAGGCATAATAGGCCTGTATCAGAGGTAAAGACCTGTATACACATTAAGATAATTCTCATTCGCAGAGCGGACCTGGATCATTTCTGCCAGCGTGACTAAGATAGTAGGAAGACAACGCGTCAGACTCCCTGGCAACCTTCAGTATGACGAGCCTAGTTGTAGTTTCTAGCGTTTAACGGCATCCATTGTAAATGAATTAGTTCCACATTACAACATTAGCTCCTTTATTAGCTCGTTCTTCATGCTTAGCTTTACAGTGAAAGTATTATTGAGAAGCCAGCGATTACAATAACTGATTATGGTATTTCATGTGTTTTCTGTTCCTTGCTTTCATTATATTATACTAAAGGTGACACGAAAGTTCGTTCACCGTTTTCAAAATGCGTTGTCTCAAGAACGGCTTCATATTTCTTTATGATATTTTGTCAGTGCATACATAGGCTAATTCAAATGGAAGATACAAATTTGTTTATGATCCGGTCCGTTGTTGCAGGAGGTTGTCGAGAATCCATTCCATCAAAATTTTAAAAAAATGCGTATAATTGAAAAATTATGAAGTACCGCGTATAGGCCTAATACTTTTTTAATTCTTTACAGCGCCCTAATCAATGTTCAGAGCAAGGTTACTCGAATTTAGTTAGTGACTCTTCGTTTTCTTATGTGTTCTAAATGTCCTAAGTGACCTAAAACTAATGCAAACAAAATTTATCTAGTGCACTCTTAAAACTGCAGTTTCCTTATAATGGGATGGACGCTATAAATACGATTTGCATTTTTGCATGCAGCGTGCATCCGCTTATGTCTCAGTTGTGACTAAAAGAAACTGTTGTTAGACAGGACGATTAAAAGGTGATCGTCATTGATAGCAGGGTCTATATTATTATGTAGCTCCAAGTGAAGTCCGCTCCAAATGGCTGGGACCTAGACGATAGCAATTCGATATTGCATAATGGAAGAACAAAGGGAACATCTAGGTAGGCCTAATCTTGGAATTTTTTGAGAAAATAACAGTTTAAGAGCGGGGACAGTGCAGCTCAAGCTCATCATCATCGTCATCATCATCATCATCGTCGTCGTCGTCGTCATCATCATCATCATCACCAAGTATTTTCACAAAACACAAGAAATTGACCGAGTTCTGATATTTTATTAGCAGATTCAGAAGTTGAAACCTTCAAAGCGTTCAACTACTTTTTGATATCATCAATGCTAAACAACTGACAAAGCAAGATAAGCTGATAGATAACGTAGCAAAAGAAAAGGTTTAAGTCATCGTTGTCAAATTAAAGCGATATTTCCAGAGATTCTAAAGTTCGTTCAATGCAGTGGAATGGGTTTCCTCTTAGTTCATGGCATCTCTCCAACACCAAATCCGAACTTTCGTCATCAACGACCTGCAACAAATGAACATGAACATGAAACAATAGCCTTACAGGATGTTTCGCAGATATTGACTATTTTGTGAGTTGCCGACTGAGTCATAATAATATATTCAATTATTCATGTAAATTAAACATTATACATGTACATCTGTTCAATTATTTGTTCTTAATAGACCGGCCGAATAGGCCCCGATCTTAATTAAACTGAAATATTAGGTCAACTTCAAGGATTGAAGTAAGTAACTACATGGCTCCCGTCCCTCCTTAGGATTCATTGCCTTGTGTCTGACTATTCTGAATGGTTTATAGGCTACCATTGTAACAATTTAAAAAATAATGCTTTCTAACACAATGTCGTCTTTCTCTGTGTTGCAAATCACCAGCAAAGTATAAACAATTAATTAAACCCAATGGAAATGTGAAAATTTCTCAATCGATGGTTGCTAACTTTCCCTATCTTAATCTTATCTTGTCTGATTATGGTTAGGGTCATAATTTCAAAATTGGTCTTTCCCTATCTTGTATTGGCTTGCTTTATGTTTTCATAAATAATAATTGGTTTAGCGCCTTGCGGCCTTGGAGAATTTTCTGGTCTTATTAAGAAGTTATTATTTTTAAGTTTTGCGATGTGTCATGCTATCCTTTGAGCTGCTTATGGAGGGGTGGTAACCCGGTTTAATAGCAGGTGATAATAATAATATTATTAATAATAATAATAATAATAATAATAATAATAATAGTAATAATAATAATAATAATAATAATAATAATAATAATAATAATTAATACTGTTGCGGAGGACGAGGCCTGATCTTCTAAACACATAAAAACAGCTCCAAGCATATTTTTTGTAAATCCTGAGGGATCCTAGGTACCTCGGGTAAAAACATATAAAAATAATAATAAATATGCGAAAATGGGTCATGTTTGCATTAAAACGGAAACCGATATTTCTGCGTAAACGTTTTTCAACAGCTAAAGAACTTGTTAGCTAAAGATAAATTGAGGAATGCCAATAATTATATATACACATGCTGCACACGCACACACAGATACCTATTTACAGATACACCCAGACTACCAAAACTACTACCAATGCAAATACTACTACTACAACAGCAACTACTACTGTTACAATTTTACTACTACCATTAGCCTACAGTAACTATAAATACCAGTGCAATTGTGTGTCATCTTACCGCTAGAGCATTTTGCTTTGTAGTTCACAGGTATGGTTTTCTTCTCATCACACGCCGCCTTTATAAGGAAACAGCCGTTGGTGTAAGTTTTGTTGTCGCAGCCACAGACTTCATTGACGAAATCAGGGCAGAAGCTCGGGCAGGGAACGCACTCAGGCACAAGATTCTCTGCATTTACTTGACAGGTCGTGTTCGAAAAACAGGTTTTATTCGTACAGCCATTGCAATCTAAAAGAATTTACGTAAAACAAAACAGACACCTTTAGTTACACTGAATTCTTCGACTGACATAATTCCCTTGACCCCATTGTCAACTTAACCAGTCGCCGACTCACGCCTGCCTCGCTTTCACCTACTGGTGATCCTCCTTCTCCTTCTTCTCGTTCTCGTCCTCCTTCTCCTCCACCTTCTCCAGCTTCTCCTTCTACCATTGGCTACCCGGTTGAACTCGTTTCTCCTCTTTCCTTCGCATTCCATTAAATCACATTAATTTAGTTGTCAACACTAATTTAACTCAACACTATTCGCTAAAGTTTTTGCACGTTGACTTCTGTTTTGCGCTGGCTTCTTTCTGAATTTGAAGATAATATTATGACAAACGCAGAATTTCTCACATCTTTGTTTTTACAAGAAGCTTAATTCAATTCTGAAAACTTTTCGTCTTCTACTGTAACAATTGAGTATAAAATAATTCAAAATAAAGCAGCATATCTTCGTAATCAATATATTATAAAGGTCAATTGTTTACTGTTGAAAGCATTAGATATCACCAAGCTCCCTGATAGCGCTCTGTACACACCATGCCCATTGCCCACCGTCACAGATAAACATCTAACCAGTCACCCAACAGCTTCAACACATTCATTCATAACTACCATAATTATTATTAATCGTCAGTCAAATTATTGACTCAACAAAATATATTCATGGCAGTTAACATGATGAATTGATGATTAACATAATTTGTGTCTGTCAATGGGAGACCCATAAGGCACGGACAATGCAGATAACAATCCAGTAATCACGTAAAATAGAAAGATACAATAGCGCATAACATCCAGTTCATGCAATTACAGGAACGCCATGCAATTATGACGTCTTTGATAATCAAAAATGGGCCACTTATGACGTTTTTGCTGTTGAACATTCTATCAAATAATTTCTAATAGCAGGAGATACCAATGCCACCGGATCGCTAACATTCGTCATGCAACCAGTATAGGTAGAAATGTTTTCTGCTGATGCCAATAATATTGTCAGCACACTTTTCTGATTTGGGTTGAGTTAATTAATATGTGAATCGCTGAGTGGCGTTGTATGAATGTTCACCTACGATCATTCATTTAAGTAGAAATCCATCAATTGTTACGTTGATATGAAGTGTTTTAAGTTTAAACCTATTTAAAAGCACGATATTGTATCGTTTTGTATTGAATTACTTTATAAAGTATCCCACAAAGTGTGCCTCAATCAGAGGCGCTCCCAGTGCAAAAGACCCAGAGAAATACGGTAATAGTAAGACGGCGAAAGGATGTGATTCTGGTATCAGACAATAAAGAAGAAAGCGTCCACTCCAAGAGTTGATTTGAAAGCTCAGGACCAATTATGGTAAAAGCTCGAGTTATGACTGAAGCAGTGTTTGCTCACGAGATAACGAAACAATATCTGTAACGCGAAAGTTGTGGACGAAGGGAGGATGGTGAAGTCGGAAGTCGAATGAGATCACGTAGGTAATTGGGCGTTATGTCAGAGTTAGACCGGTGAATTAAAGTAAGAATCTTGATATGGATACGAATAGTGAGAGGGTCCAGTAAAAGTGATCAAACATGGAAAAAGTGATTGGAGAGCAGCTAGAAAGTCGGAAATTAGTTTGGCTATTGCCAGACATAAAATGTGCACATAATTATGCGCTTAGAATTTGTAGTTGTGCGCGAGTGTGAATTGTTTTGAACCCGAATTTGTGGTCTGGCCACATTACGGTGTCGTATCAGTCAGACACCATGCATCTTCAGGAGAAACTGAACCAATGAGAAATCTCACAGCTACTTTGTACGTTATAAAAAGGAGCACTTACGCTTCAACGACTCGGAAAAAGGTAGACAGCGATGATGCTCGTGAACATAATGGATTTGTTAAGCTATTAATAATTAATTGTTAGCTTTAGCATACTTTAGCGATGACTTGTGTTTTGTGCTGTATATCCAATGATCGATTGGTAGTTCATCTATTGATAGGTAGGTTGTGGGTGGGTGGGCAAGTTAGGGATAGGGACCGTGCTGTGAGATGGTAAGGTGAATATAAAAAAGATAATGACTTAATTAATCTCCGGTCGAAGATCGGTCAAGAGCCGCACAGTTACAGTCATGTGAAATAATTATAAAACAGAATAACGTAGGCCATAGCATCCAGTTCATACAATTACATGAACAAAGAGATAATCACAAAAAGACTTGTTGATAGAAGATAAAATTATATTAATGAGAAAGAGAGATAATGAGAGAAATATAATAGATGAACTCTATATATATAGTTCAGTAGAACTTACCCTGAGACAGAACGACACTCGAGAACAGAACAGCACTCACAACAACGACCATGAAACTAAACAACGTTTCCATCTTGTTAAAGGCTACTAACACATGTCATGCATTCAATGTCAGCAAGACAGCTTTTGGCTGATCCTTTTATAATGGTTTGCATTCATCACAGCAGATGTGTTTGTTGTTTGTAGGTTCATGCACGACAATTGGACCAAAGTAAGCGTCGTGTCTGGCAGAGAAGATGATGAGGTCGTTGATCAGAGTAGTTTTTGTGTTGTTTTCGTCAATGACCCACCTGACAAGATGCTTCTTGTCGAATACCTTGGTCCAAATTAACATGGAAGACTGATTGTGAATTGGATTGGACGCCGATGCCATTGAAAAGAAATCAATCGAATCTGAATTTAAACGCAGAGCAACACCGCATTCTGGTCCCGTTGGGTATAGCGGTTTTAAGGCAAGCAGTCCATGCATTTCTGTGCGTTGGTGGTAGCGGAAAATTCCGAAATTTATCAGAGCTGGTCTAAACACGACGCGCGTCATTAGGCTACTGAGAACTAAGATCGTTTAAAGTATGAACTGGACCATCAAAGCATTGATTCGTTCATTCATTCCAACAATTTCTACAGCGCCTCTTCACCTGAACTCAGAAGCGCTACCAGCCACTGTTTTAAAATAAAGGAGAAATAATTATCTTAGGCATCATTCGCAAGGCTAATGGGAGGCCATTCCAGATGTAATGGGAAGCCATTTCAGATGTAATGGAAGGCCATTCCAGATGTAATGGGAAGCCATTTCAGATGTAATGGAAGGCCATTCCAGATGTAATGGAAAGCCATTCCAGATGTAATGGAAGGCCATTCCAGATGGCGGGACACGCAATCGAAGGGCTGCGGCGCTGTCCTATGGAAGTGCAAGCACGCGGAAACAAAATCGATCTCGTTGCGGAAGAGAATGCAGCTCGACGGGATGCAAGGTCAGCTGCGACAGATCAATAAAGATCAGAGAAACATGATGGAGCGCAATCGAGAAGGCATGATTGCCAAACAACTGCAGCAAAATAATATGAGAAGAGGTCATCTAGATGTAGAGTCAATATTATCGACTCCAGATGACCTCTTCGCTGAAGCGCTTATCAGATCAACCAGACCTATTATACAGCAGGACTTTGTTGTGAAAGAGTTTGACGGCATGGCAATATTGAAACCCACAAAGGCTATTGAATTTAGCAAGATATATACATGTATGTCAACGGAGCAGAAGAAGAAGAATGATTTGCATGCAGATAATTAATCTTCTCTATCACAATAATTACTGTTCCAACGAGATGCGGCAGCTGAATGGGATTCATCGCTTCCTAACTTCCAGAGCTGCAGACTCAAACCTAGCTTCTTCAGGTTTTTGCAGATTGACACTTGACAGCCTAACTACATGTAATCTTGCCCCATGATTGATTATACGATGGACCTTCGACCTGTCGGTCATGGTCCCTACAATATAATCTGATGGTCCCGCGCACCGCTGCCAGTCTTTTAAGCCGAATTTTCAGGTTTCGCCGAGTCTTGGTAAGCCTATACATGCGGGATGCACTCTGCGCCCACTGGATTTCGGACACACAGCAGGAATCTTAGTTTAACTGCGATCTGGGTGCAGCTGTTCGGCAACTTGTGCATATCAGATTTTATATTTTTTATATTTTTGGACAATTCTTTATTATTTTGTCATTTTCCGTCATTCTACAATCTAAAGTTGTTGTTTTGACTCTTGTAATTCGACCTGGGAGTGACTTTGGTCAGCTAATCTGACCCCACTTGGCCCCAAAGTGACTTGAGGTCGACTTGAAGTCGACTTCTTGGAGTCAAAACGACTTGACCCGACTTGGCAGAAAAACAACCGACTTCCGACTTGAAGTCGACTTCTGATATGGTAATGGCCATTAGCATACTATACATGTAGGTCTACGTTCGGCTACTAATGCAAGAAGTGAAACGAATTTTTCATGGCAAGCATTAATTTCATATAGCCTATATACGTGTAGGTTAGCGACCAATGAGTAATAATGCGGCTTCAACACTTAGCCTAAGTGATGAATGAATTTGTTAAAGTTTTATTAAAGCCCATTTCAGGCTGTTTGTGTTTCAGTTTGAATAGTTTTGTGATGCTTTGGGCCATCTAGTAGCCTAGGCATTGCGATGGCAAATTACTAGATCTATGAATTTTAGCTTGCCCATTGTCTGTTATTATTCAGATTACACTCATTATTATTTTTTATTACTAATATTAATATTGAATAAATTTTTAAAACGCGCAAGGTCTAAGACAAAATGGGGAACCGCGAACTGGTTGCACTGAATGGCGTGTAGCCTAATGATGATAATTTGTAAGTCCGTTGTCATAATTATTCGGCCACTAACATCATTCCCCATTAACTTAGCAAATGGCATTGCAAGCGCAACATCCGGCAGTAGGCTACTATTGTAGTAGCTGAGGCCTACTCACTGACAGTAAAGTCTTTCATTTTCCAATTGGCCCGTATACAATAGCTTTTCCGCTGAAGATGCAGCGTACCAAAGTAGCGCCAAACTATCGATTTATTATAGCCTAGGCCATGTAGATCCAGCTTTCTTTGCGCCGAATTCACTGACCACTAGAAGTTAACTGATTTGCTCAAGTTCACGTCGTGATAAGCACACGTGCTAATGTTTTATTAGCATTTTGTTTAACTATTTTAATTAAGAGCATACCAAAGCGTGGTTATAGCAAAACAAATTATAGGCCTAATGAATAGATCGGCAGACATGTAAGACATGATTGTCTACCGGTAAAATAATCAGTGTAGGCTAAGTCTCTGATTAGCAAAGGCCTCAGCCGCCTCACTCATTCTTGTAAGCCTAAACACGCTACAAAAGCTGCTCAAATGTTGTCCTTGTCTCACAATTAGCCTAATCAATGGTTTAAAGTGACAAATTTAACTATGTTTGTGTCTCAAGTCGGTTTAAGACGACTTGGGGTCAAAACAACTTCAAGTGACTTCTCTCTGTAAAATTCGACTTGGGGTCAGTTGCGGTGAGCAGAAACGACCCGACCCGACTTGGGATGACCAAGTCGACTGGGGTCGACTTATTGGGGTCGACTCCCAGGTCTACTTGTAATCTCTAAATCTTCCACAAATATATCCTTGGTATTATTCTTTGTGCCTGGTGCCGATTAACGCTTAAATCTTGAATTCAGAAACGTTTTTGCCATCCCATAGTAGGCTACCCTTGAAGTAGGCCAACATTAAGTTAGTGAAACAAAGTAGAGCCAACAATCCTTATTGCACTTGTGCTGTGACGATGTTACTCTGTTAGCATAAAATAAAATTGTCGCCTGATGCACCTTAAGCGATGCAATCTCCATCGTGTTCGACGGTGATGTTGGTTTTTGTTCGACATGCCTCTGCTTGTAGGAAACAAGCATTTTGATAAATCTTCTTGTCGCTGCCACAAACTAGACGACGTACCGCTGGGCAGCTAAAGGGACAGACACACGTGGGGCGATTATCCTCTAAGATGCAATGCCCGTAGAAGGGACACTCGTGTCCAGTACAATCTACGAGGTTAAAAGAGAACAGTCATAATTTTATGAAATACTGAGTTAGGCCATGACATATTTATGATAGATGCAAACTAAGGAATTAATTTCAACGAAACGTCCGCATACGCTAACAATGACCGCAAGACTAAAACTATGATCAAGTGCATGGGAACACGTTCAGCACATTGCCAACAATCCAGATTACCTCTCTGCATGGAAGCAACCTGTTACTTTTAAAGCGATCAACCATGAACCTAAACCGGTATACTTGGGAGTGACTCTGGACCGAGCTCTCACGTACCACGAACATTTGAAAAAGACAGCAGCTAAAGTAGGTACCCGCAACAACCTGCTGAGCAAAATTGCTGGCTCCAACTGGGGAGCCCAGGCTTCAACCCTCAGAAGTTCAGCATTGGCCTTGTGTTATTCGGCGGCCGAGTACTGTGCCCCTGTGTGGGCTCGATCACACCACACCAATCTTGTCGACGTAAAGCTGAATGCATCGATGCGTATCATCTCAGGGACACTGTGGCCGACTCCTTTGCCGTGGCTTCCTGTGCTTCCATCACATCTTCGAAGGGAGGAGGCATCGGCAAAGTTACTCAGAAAAGTCATGGCAAACGACAGACTCCCACTATATGCGGACATTGTGTTCCACCAGAATGTTCGCCTTCCTTCGAGACGACCCATATGGCTAAATCCACCAGCGGAGGACATGACAGCTATATCGGCCTGGTGTGCTGAATGGTTGGCAGCTGATGTTGTGAACCATTCTCTCGTGGTCGTGCCATCTGCCTGGCCCCCTGGCCATGATCTGCCACGTGGGCATTGGTCAACGTTAAATCGTTTTAGAATTGGACAAGGACGCTGTGCTGCTAACATGGTGCGATGGAGACAGGCTTCGGACCCACTGTGTAGCTGTGGTGACATCCAGACAATGTCACACATCGTAGATGTCTGCAAAAACAACCCGCTTTCCGGGTGGTTTCACCCGGTACGTGACGTTTGGGCGCCGCCGTTTGGGCGCCGGCCGTTTGGGCGCAGCCGTTTCGGCGCCGGCTGTTTGGGCGCGACGCCGTTTGGGCGCCGTACGTTTCGGCGCGGAAGAAGTTATGTAATGAAATAGCACTTAAAACTCTTTATTTGTCCAGGAATTTTTAATTCAGCTATGTTTTGTAATGTGCATTGTTAAATTTAATGTTAAGACATCATGTTACCCAAGGGAATGATTTGATGTTAAATAAAAGCTCGGAATTTATATGCCAGCTCTGGTTAGGAAGGAGGCTCTTTCGTATGTTATCCTGTATAGCCCTGGTGCGTAAACAAGCGGCAACGCGTCAAATGTCACATTCACAGGGGAAGGAGGCTCTTTCGTATGTAATTATATCTACAAACGTCGAGGTTTGGAAGGAGGCTCTTTCGTATGTTATCCTGTATATCTACAAACGTCAAGGTTCTTCTTTCGCGCCGCAACGTCCGGCGCCCAAACGGCGTCGCGCCCAAACGGCCGGCGCCGAAACGGCGGCGCCCAAACGGCCGGCGCCCAAACGGCGGCGCCGAAACGTCCTGATCCGGGTTTCACCGCCTTACATGTGGCTGATGATGCTGCTGTTCAGTGGCTGGACGCGTTCTGCAAAAGCTAAATAAAATAATAAAAAACTTTTAAATAATAAACAGCGAGCAAAATAAGAATGAAGAGATAGACACACATAGTGCCAGAGAGAGACAAAGACAGAGAGACAGTGACAGAAATAGAGATAGAGACAGAGACAGGCATAGACAGATAGACAGAGACAGACACAGAGACAGACAGAGAGACAGAGACAGAGTAAACTCGGTCGAACTTACCCTGACACAGAACGAAACTAGTGAAGAGAGCAACGCTCACAACAACAGTTACAACCAAGAGACTCAACTTCGCCATCTTGCCACAGTCTTCGCATTCAATCGCTGTAGAACAGTAAAAATGAAATGTTCAGGGCTTAACGACACTGTTTCATATCGAAGATGATTAGTGTCGGAGGCAGAGAACAACCTCACACTCCACGTTTATATTGCGACCGAGCCACCCGCTGTAAAGATCCCCGACCGGGAATTGAACCCGGGCCGCCGGCGCGGCGAGCGGGCTACAACCCACTCGACCACGCAGGATCTGCTGTAGAACAGTCTGTGAATGTCGCTTTTATAACCATCGACATGCTCCAGAACGGATGTGTTGCACGACATTATTGGACCAAAAGTAGGAGTCGTGTCTGGGGCGCAGCCCTGGTACCGCCTGGCACAGACGACGTAGGGCCCGTAGAGGGTCGTTAATAATTGTCTGAACTTCAAAAGTGTTTGGTGTTTTGATTTGCTGTTTTCGTCCATAGCCTAATAAGTATAGGGTGACACGAAAGTTCGTTCATCGTTTTCAAAATGCGTTATCTCAGCAACGGTTTCATATTTCTTTATAATATTTTGTCAGTGTATGCATCAGTCAAATGAAAGATATTGGTACAAATTTGATTATGATCCGGTTTATTTTCGCCATTATTTATAAGAAAATGTAAAGACGACCAGTTTTGCGGAAAAACTGCGTTCATCAAATTTACACAGCAAAGAAAATGTGTACACGCCTATAGCCTCGTGGGGTGCATGGTGTTCGACGGTGGGCGTGGTGGGGCGCTGTGTGGATGGGTTGGGATTTGGTGGAGTTGGATGTGGTGAGGTCAGGGTGACGTTGCAGGGCGGTTGAGACCAAAGAAAAAATTTATACCGGAGTGTGGGGTTGTTTCGGGCGGTGTGGGCGCGATGGGGTGGGCTGTGGTGGGGACTGGGGTAGGTTGGACGGGTGGAGACTGGGTGGGGTGGGTTTACGATGGGTTGGTTGGTGTGTCAAGGGGGTTGTTCGATGGGGTACCCCGTGAAAACAAGGTGAAACAATTTTTTACGAATTTCGTATGTTGCAAATTTAGCTTCTTTGGCTTGGCGTAAAGCAAGTAAAATTGCTGTGGCGGTCAACGTGTAAAGAACCCCATTTTCCAATGGAGTTGCATATTAAGCCTACGGGCTTAATTAACTCAACAGGCCGACGAGCCCCACATGGTGGACAGAACCTCATTCCGGGTCGGTAGCATCTTTGACATAATGTGCATTGTAGCCTAGAGTATAAAAACCCGCGCCTTGATAATCTAGAAATCGTTGCCGTTGGTCACTTTCCAGTTTGCTTATCGTGATAAGTTATCACGAAGCAAGCAGTGGTAGGCCCTTAACCCTTCGGAGGTGAGGTGGGGTATGTCACACCCCAGAGGTATTCTACTTAAAACTTTTTGCGGAAAACGTCGAACCAACTTGGATTATTTTTTTTCTACCTTTGAGAATATGAAATTCGGACACAATGTCATTACAAAAAATTTCAGAAATTTTGAACGAACATTTTTATTTTATTTTAATGCATATTTGAAGGAAATTTCGTCTTTTTCGTATAGGCCTACAAACCATAGGCTACAATGTTGATTGTATGTGCCGCCATTCGTGTAGCACGCGAGTGGGCTTTGAACTGTGTTGATATACCTGGCATTGAGAAGGCTGAAGAAAATGACGAATAAAACATTTTATGTTGTACTAAAAATATTGGCTATTTGTGCATTTGATAATGTTGAGCATGAGGTCTCAAACTTGCACGGGCGGCGAAGTAGGCCTACACATTGGATGGGTTCACCTTCTGGCCATCTAATGAGGATTGAAAACAGATATACGTTCGTGATAATCTCTTGTTTAGTTGATAATTGATCATAGAAGAATAGTTTAACTCAAATTAATTAGCCCACCTCTGGCGACCGACGTTGCTGTTGAAAGGTGTATCGTTCGTATAAGAATTAAATTAGATGGAAATGATATATTTCCCAAATGATTGGCTGCTGTCTTTCCTAATCTTGCATATCACTTTGATTTGTGATTTGTACGCTACTTATCCTAATTGAGTTTTTGAGTTACCAGTATTAGGCCTAATAGAAAGGTTATTATTTTCTTATTTATTTACTTTCCACTTGCATAAGCCGCCGCGCACTGCGCTCCACTGTCCATGGTGACTTAATGGTTCCTTTAACTCGCTCTACAACAATGCAACGGCGTTCGTTCGCTGTGGTTGGTCCAACTACATGGAATGGGCTTCCCTTGACTATGCAATACCAGTCCTCCCAAGCTGTTCCCAAATTAACAAACTGTTAAAGACTGCGTTTTTGGCTTGATCTCGGCCGGGAGCGCCTCTGAGTAGAGACCTTTATGGGGTGCTATATAAATTCTGATTGATTGATTGATTGATTATTTTGATACTTGTCATCTGTCCTTGGTGATTGTTCGTGGGCCCGCTGTTTCTAGAATGCGTCGGATATTTCAATTCAAACAGCTTGTCAGATCTTCCGAAGGGTCAACTGTGTTCCACAAGATGTCCTCTATGAAACAAATTTTATTTAATGCAACGAAATAACATAAAATCGTTATTGCAATTATTGTGCTATGACGATGTTATCGAGTTAAAAGTTGAATGAAATTTTATTGTCAGCTTCTGGATGACTACAGTACGGTACCTATATACATTCGCACTTTTCATTGATATGTGTCCTGGTATGTATATCTTTGCATTTTACGATGTATTTCGTTGTCTCGCATGCCGTCTTTTTAAGTACACAAAGATTAGGGTAAGCCTTATGGTCGTTTCCACAAACTGCATCTCCGTCTGTCGGGCAGTTCTTGTGACAGACGCACGTTGAATGATGGTTGGGATCCAGGACACAGTGCCCGTATGGACATACTTTTTTGCATTCTACGAGAACAAAAAGAATACGTGGACATTTTAAATACTGTGATATTTAATGGTTTATACGATAAATGATGATGATGATGATGATGATGATGATGATGATGATGATGATGATGATGGTTCTCTGCCCAGAGGCAGGTTCTATGGCTTGCGCCACCCGGGGATGAGAATGCTGATGAGTGAGGTGGTTTCCCGTTGCAAACAAAATACGGAGCGAGCCAGCAGACACTTCGCAATTAGTGACATCATTTTGGAGGGTCGTCCAGAGAGCGGATACTCGAAGCCTGACCTGCAAACGCTGATCTGTTAGAGCGATCCTGATCCTCTCAGTTTACGCCGTTGCATTTTGAGGCACATTCATACATACATTCATTCCGAAAATGAGGACCGCTAACGCCAGAACAAAGCAGCCTTTCGTGCAGTTTCTTATAAAAAAAAGCATGTTAGCCTACGTTTACTAAAAAAATATTATAAATATATTGATGATAGCATTGACAATTTCTATGATGTCGTCACATAGCCTACAACTAGTCGCATGAGATAGGCCCTAAAAAATAAAATAATAAGTCTTGAGTCCAGATAATTGGATGCTCACAAGTGTATAAATTTTATCATGAAAGAAGAATGAGGAAAGAAAGAGTAAGAAAGAGAAAGAGACAGACAGATAACGCGACAGACATAAGCAATTATGCTTCAAGTGTAAAAACGAAGTGCCTGGACGCCGCTTACCCTTCCATGCGTTGCTGGCCTAATAAGTGGCAACACGGCATTCAGATTTTAAACTGTGTCTGGACTCCGTCCCTGACCGCGTCCGTAAAACTTTAGGGATTCGGAGGAATTTTAGTTCACCATTCTGACACAGAACGACACTTGCGAACAGAGCAACGACACTCACAACAACTACCAAGAAGTTCAACTTTGCCATGTTTCAAATTATAGCTTTGCATTCAGTCTCAGACAACCCGGTATGGCGCTTTTATAACCACCGCCGGAATGCGCAGTGGCGCGTGTGTCGTAGCGTTATGCGCTGCAATTGGACCAAAGTAGAAGTCGAGAATGGTGCAGGATGGCACAGTCGATTAAGGGTTGTAACAACAGTCTGTACAGTCCTCGGTGTTACTGATTTGTTGTTTTCGTCCATGGCCCAGTTTGCGAATCTGCATTGAGTCGCAGGTATATACTATAATTATTGGCCTGCCATTACAGGCTGGACCCAAGGTTCTTTGTTACATGCATTGACTAAAGCGTGCGTCTCATGCATGCCTCGTCCCATGCACGTCTGTTTGAGTGACGTTGGTTTTATCCATGACCCGATATTCCGTTGATATGAATTTCGGGCACCAGTAGGCCTATAAAGGTTTCAAATTACCCCCTCCTAAACATTACCCCCCGGTAACTTGAAACCGGTTTCAGATTACCCCCGGAAACTAGATTTGCATCAATCATCGCATTTATTGCACTAAAAAATCAGAAAAATCAGCCTGCTTCTTGTTTTGGTCTGAAGATTTTCATCCGTCATCCCACTTCGTGGTTTGTTGTCAATATTTTAATCGGAAAAAATAATAGCCTCGACGCCATTTCTCCATGTAACTTCAGCGGCGATTTAGTTATTTTAGTTCCAGATGCAAACCACGAAGTGGGATGACCGAGACAGCGTTCGATATAGAGAACTTAGTTCGTAGAACTCACCTTTCTTGCAGAGAACGACACTCGCGAACAGTGCGACTAGCACACAAACTGGGATCAAGCTAAACTTTGCCATCGTGCCACAGTCTTCAGCATCATTAAAACAGCCATAGGACGACCCCTTATAGAGCATTTGACTTGAAGCAGGTGAAGCAGACTTCAATTAACTTTCATTGATCGATATCTAGAATTGTCTATTAAACAACACGCCCACTGGCGAAAAATGTGCAGTTCCATATGTTGCCATAATTACGCCATTGATTACACGCATCTGCATTTTCATAATTTAATAATGCCATCCTAAACAGATGCAAACTGTAGAAATGAAGTTGGTCTAAATGACCTACAGGGTGGGCCATAAAAAAGTAATCCCCTACGGTTTCTTGCCCATATCTTGGCCAGAAGTAAGAATTTCAAAATGAAATTTTACAGTCTTAAAGACAATTCATATTTACACATGATGGCCAGATTTCATTAAAATATTTCAAACACAACAAAAGTTACACCACGTTTAGTGAGGCCACCCACCGTTTTTTGACGATTCAAAAACGCGACGCAGCCAAAAAGTTGTAAAAAACAATTTAATTATTCTGGTTAATATCTTGGTCAAAAGTAAGAATATTGAAATGAAATTTTACAGCCGTCAAGACAATTCATATTTACACATGATGGCCAGATTTCATCAAAAATATTTCAAACAGAACAAAAGGTATACCACATTCAGTGAGACCCCCACCGTTTTTTGACGATTCTGAAGGGTGACGCAGCAAAAAGTAGCAAAAACACAAATATATTAAGTCTCATCTCAAATATTTGTTATCAAATAGCCTTGATATTGCCAGATGATCATTATTATTACTCTTAAAAAAGAAACAGGGTACCAGCGTAGCTGCACATCACTGAGAAGTCCCTTAGCAAGATGACAATCAAATTGGTAAATAAGGAATCTGTGACGTTAATCAACAGCTCCATCAAGAACTTTGCAAAGATACTCAACAAAAGTTTTGTCACTGGTGGTGGGCACATTGAAAACAAGTTGTGAAGCACTACCAAGTTCATGTGACAACAGTTATTTGAGATGAGGCTTAATAAAATCGTGTTTTTGTTACTTTTTGCTGCATTTCGTTTATGAATCGTCAAAAAAGTGGGTGGCCTCACTAGAAGTGGTATAACTTTTGTTGTGTCTGGAATATTTTTATGAAATCTGGCCATCGTGTGTAAATATGAATTGTCTTTAAGCCTGTAAAATTTCATTTCGAAATTCATACTTATAGCCATGATATTAGCAAAAAACTTAATTTTTATGCGTTTCGTTTTTGAATCATCAAAAAATGGTGGGTGGCCTCACTAAAAGTGATATAACTTTTGTTTTGTTTCACATATGGCGATGAAATCCGGCTATTATACGTAGATAAGAATAACCTTCAAGCCCGTGAAACTGGATTTGAAAAATTCCTATTTTTGGCCAAGATATTGGCAAAATATCGTAGGAGATTACTATTTTTTGGCCCACCCTGTAGATGACCTAAACATCCAGCCTTCTGGCACAAGTCAAATTATAGAAAACAATTCACGGTAAGAAACAAAAGCTCTATACGCACATTCTAAACAGTCGCCGCCATAATACTCCAAACATTTTCTCTTGGTGACAAATCCGGCGAATTAGGCGGCCAGTCCCCGGTGAGTTGTAGGCTATCCATTTATATTTTTGTTCACCCATTCGACCAAGGCCTTTGATGTTTCTGCACGTGCGCCGTCTTGTTGAAATAATCCTTCGCCGTGATTATGGAACATTTTTGTGGCTCTTAACTTAGCGCAGACTGCATGCAGTTCGCTGGAATGCGGGTTCGTCACCCGGTTTGACCACTTTCTCCAGTGTCTCATTGATGTAATAAGTCGAAGTGACTGAAGTTTTATTTGGAATGATATGAAGTTTTGTTAATCCAGCTGTTTATGCCGATCCCGAACCCCTGACATTGAACACCTTAAAACTTCGGCTCATATAAAATCAATTCCTTAATAGCCAAAATCTCAAGCTGCAGTTTTCGTTCGGGTGCCAGGTAAAAATCCGGAGAGGTCAAGCCGAGGAGACAGCGTGGTGCTACTGTGGTTGTCGGTGATGGTGGTAGTTAAGTGACCGGGACCCGCGGCTTCAGAGTATACCATGCGTCACCTTATTCGATTCCACTTCCCCAATGAGGATACTCCATCCTTTCTATGACTGCTATGGGGGAGTCTAATCTCTTTACTGCTGTCCTGGTTTATGAGTTCATATGCCGCCGCATGCATGGTCTGCTCCCACCAGTCAATGCCTCCTACTACCTACGCCCACGGTGCCCCATACCCGCACAATCGCTGCGGCCGATAACAAGGCGACGAAAGCTTTTATCTGTCAGATAATTTTTTACGATATTGAATTTGGGATAATAATTATGTTTTCTTAAAATATTTGACTGCTAATAAGCATCCATAAATCTTTAGAATAAACCAATATTATTGGTTTGTTCTAAAGATTTATGGATGCTTATTATGGATGAATATTATTCCCTATTAATACACTTCTCATACTCGCCATCTATTTGTGGATTCACATCTTCAAGAATTACATGCGGTTTTTTATATAACCAATAACATGGCTTGAATGTCTTTTGTGTTATATTTGCAGAGACAATAGAACATGAACACATAGGCTTACGTTCGAATAGAGATTAAAATATTAATTGAGCATCATTGGTAGTTAATTATAATTGCTGTAAAATTGAAGCGATTTCAAAGTTTCTTCAATGCAGTAAGCTTAGAGTAGCTTTTCTTTAAGTTCGGCGTAATTTCCCCAAGACTGCAGCAAGAATCATCATTATTAACGACCTGGAACAATTTAACACAAAACAGTTTCAATAGACTTCAGCCAAAACCCGCACAGGCTATTTTGCAGATATGACTAATTTTTATATTGCGGAGTTGACAACTCAGTCATATTATTCGAGAAAATTTACCCAGATATTAGATAATTATTTTCTTTTCGTTAGATCAGCGATTACGGCGAAAATCCAAATTTCACTGCGCAGTGGGAGCATCTGTTCGTAAACTCTATCGTCCTCTGTCTGTTCTTCTTCTATCTATCCAAGTCCTCCTCCTCCTTCTCCTCTTCTCCCCCTCCTCCTCCCTAATCTTGCAGCCTCATCCTGGCCATAGACAGCGCTTCCAACTGCTTCCTCTTCTACAGATACAACTCCTGCTACATGTAATTGTAATTGAACATTTATATAGCGCCGCTCACAGATTCAGTAGCGCTCCCGACCCTAGTTAGCACTTCCCCTAGCAAATAGTATAGTCTTCAGGCGTTTCCTAAACAGAGGGAGAGAGAGAGAGACTGAGAAGCTCAAGATGCAGCTTGTGCGGAAGACGGTTCCAGCAAGATGGGCCAACATAGGCAAAGCTTCTGGATTGGGCAGTAGCACCACGCATGCGAGGAACCACAAGGAGGCCATTAGCTGCTGAACGAAGAGCAGAGCGACCAGGGAGAGAGGATACCAGATTAAAGAAAGCACGTAGGTAGGAGGGAGCTACCCCAAGAAGAGAATTGCGCACAAGTGTCAAAATCTTAAACTCTATGCGTTGCGATACAGGAAGCCAATGAAGAGTGTCCCGAATGAAGACAGAAATGTGAGAGAACTTGGGAAGACCAGCGATGTACATGTAAGTGTGCCGCCGTTGCAACTTCCACTGCCATCACCACTGTTATTGCGAACTATTATGGACTACTCTACTTCTTCTATCACTTCTACTACTTATAGTTCCGCCACTACTATTACAAACACTTCTACTGTTACTGCAGAGACTAGCACTTTTGTTTCTACTGCTACAACTAGGCCTACTGCTTCCATTACTACTCCAGTGTAGATGTTTGTCACCTTACCGCCATTGCATCTTCCTTTGTGGTCTATCGTTATTTTTTTGTTGGTTGCACACGCCTTCCTAAGAAGGAAACAGTTGTTGGGGTAGGTGTGGCCGTCGCTGCCACAGACTGGTTTGTCGAGTTCAGAGCAGAAGGTCGGGCACGGTACGCACTCAGCAATATAGTCTGCATCAAGCGTACAAGTCTGGCCTTGAAGACAAGAAATCTTGTTACAGTCATTGGAACCTAAAAGAATAGACGACATTTCATTATGCTTTAAAAAGTGGAAAACTGAATAAAAAAGCACACGCACAATAAATTGCAAATAAAGGAATCCATTAAATTTCATTTAAACTCATTATCGTTTTACAGATACACGTAGGTAAATAAATTCCGATGATTGTAGACCTAAATCTTCAGCTTAAGGCAACCAACGTTTCCAACAAAACTGCTTCAAGATTGATCTCAATTATTCAAGCAGTGGGGAAGCACATCGTGATTGTGTTAAAATCATGACACTGCTCATACAGGCACATACATTCAACTAGTTAGGCTACCAACCAACTTCAATATACCCATACATAACAACAAGCGGAGCTGTAAATCTGGTCTGACATGTGGGGGGAGGAATTGTTCCTTCGTAATAGTGCATAATTTCTTTAAGACTCCTCTACCGGGTACTAAATTAAGCTACACACATAAACTCATGACTTTTAGATGAACGTTGAGTCCAATTTATTAAGAACTTAGAAAATTGTTATGCAGGAATTTCTTCACTTCCATCCCCAGGCTAAAAAGTGGGGAGGAAATTCCCTCCCTTCCTTCTTCAGGATTTACAAGGACCAAGCACCGCCAGACTAACCCTAGCTCTTAAGCCATTCACTAGGTGTCCTTCTACCGACTCCCTACATAGGTCTACATGGTCTTGAGGGCGACAGACAATTTTAACAAGTAGGAGAAAGTTGAGCGATTGCTTTAATTATAAAACAATTAACTATTTAACCATTAAATAAACAGAGACATTACAATTAATAGGAGGAATGTAGGTTTGTTGAACTTACCCTGACACAGAACAAAACTCGTGAACAGAGCGACACTCACAACAACTACCAAGAAGCTCAACTTTTCCATCATGACACAGCTTCACGTTCAATCTCAGTCAAACAGCCAGACGATGAGGCTTTAACCTTCGCCATACGCGAACAAAAAAACTACGTCTTCTATGCTTGGGGGTCCAAATGACCCCCAAGGTATACCTGTTCCCGGGCATGGAATTTGATAAATTTTGTTTCGTTTCTAATGTTTATGTGTCAGGGAATTCATTGCAGCTACTGCCAAATGCGTGACCTTCACGGATGACCTTGAATTTCAAGGTCACATGATTTTTCAGGTGTAGGCCCTATTTCTGCTTCTTCGCATGCTATCTTGAATAGTGTCATACGTGCCAAAGAAAAATAAGGCTGTCACCTTATTGTAAACTGCTCATCACGATAATGTGATCTCGTCCGAATGTCACACGAAACCAGAGGCCATCCTTACCTAGAATAGCACTAAAGGTGCAGTTGACACTTTGGACAAAATGTGCAGACAATATACAGTGAAACGCTCTACCAGACGATGGCCATTGACACTTTTCTTCACCCTTCTGGATATAGCTGCACATAATGCATCCGTGATTTGGTTTCATCAACATCCTGAATGGGTGGATTCTGCAAACACTAATCAGAAGCACAGAAGGAGAGCATTCATAATGGAAATGGGGAAAAGTATGTCTTCCATGTATCGACAGCAGAAGAAGCACGCCCTGCGTAAGCGGCAGAAAATCGATAAAGCGGGCTTTGGAATACGTGAATCTGCCTGTTCCTACGACAACACAGAACGACACAGTCATCACTCTTCAGAGAGGACGATGTCACATGTGCGATCGAAAGAATGACACAAAGACAAAGCACAGATGCAGCACATGTGGTCATTTGTTTGTGGTAACCATTCCACGCAATTATTTACCTGTACCGAATGTAGTTAGATACACTGGCAAAAAGTCATAAACAAATTATGAGAAGTGAAACGATGTAACATAAGATGTCACATAACATATTCCAGTTGTGTTTTGCTTATATTTTGTTGAGTTCCTTGTACCAAATAACCATAGAAACCAAAAAACTTCGTTGTTCTAACAGGTATAGTAGCAGAGATAGGTATAGTCATGTAAAAAATCATGTGACCTTGAATTTCAAGGTCTTCCGTCAAGGTCAGGCATTTGTCAGTGGCTGGAGTGAATTTCCTGACCCCTAAAACATTGGAAACAAAAAAATAATCTTCAAAATACCATGCGTAGAAGCAGAGATACACCTCATTGTATGGACAGTAATGATATGGACATGAATTTCACTCTAAGATCTCACCAAAATGACGTCACATCGTCAGAACTAAGCGTCAACGTATGACGTCACCCATACCATTTTGACAAGGAGGAATTTTTAGGAAAAGTCACCAAAGGAAACTTTTTGGTGCCCACATTTTAGAAAGTAACAGATGAAAATATACCCCTGGGGTCTATTTGACCCCCAAACGTATGGCGAAGGTTATATTTATAACCACGGTAACACATAATGTGTTATTTGTAGGCTTCCGCACGACAAGTGGACCAGAAGCATGAGTCGTGTCTGGGACAACGTAGGCTATTGTCGCACAAATGGGTCGTTTGCAGTCTGAGAAACCGTGTATTTGGTACATTTTCCGATTTGCTGCTTTTGTCCATGGTCCAGTTTTCGCATGACAAGATGATTAACTTCGTAGAATTTGTGGCCCAAGCTCAATAATTATTGGGAGACTGACTGCGCCTCCTATATTTAAATGACATCGCTCGAATATGCTTTTGGATCGCAGTATGTGTACAGTGTGTGCACTAGTCCCGTTTGATAACTTGGCTGAAGCCTATGTCCCATGCGTTTCTGTGCAGGCTGCTGTTTAACGACACTGCCATAACAAAGATGATTAGTGATGCCCTTCTGCTTTATCCAGGCTTAGATCTGGCACTGGTAGGGTACAACCAATGGCGGAGTTGAGTCTCTGTGCATGCAATGCTGGTTCTTTTACTGATAATAATTATAATCGCCTGCTTCAATACCAGGCTGCGAAATTCATATTTAGAAACCCTTATAAAATCATCCATATTTTTAGTTTCTAACTTTATAATATCTTCCAGGCTTACCAACCGTTCCGGATTCGCCGGGACAGACCTCGGATGACCATGAAGTCTAAAAATCGTGCGCGAAATGAACCGTTGCATCTTCAGTTTCTTGCAAATCCACAAAATCAAATGGAAAGGTTGATTCTTAGGTCCATAATAATTATAACAACCTCATGTGAAGCAAGTGATACATAACTTTCTATACGCTGTTCAATCTTTGCATGTGATTAGTGACGACTACTATGGTGATGGATCTCGTGCATTAAAATATATTTATTTTCAAGTCTTCTCATTCACTAAAGTAATCGCAAACGTCAATGCTTCTGTTCGAGGAGCTGTGTCTTCTTCGTTCATTTAACTGCAGTTAATTTCACAACAGCTGCTATCGTCGTCCCAGAGATCACCATTATCATCAATAACAAACAATTTTGGAATTGAAATGGTGATTAGATCATCACAATGACTAGATCATCATCGTGATTAGATCATCATCATGATTAGATCGTCGTCGTGATTTAATTTTACTCTACTGTAAAGGTCCACATATTTTTATTTAGCGTTTGCACATAGAAATACGAGCTTCAAAATTAAACTCTTCCTTAGTTCTTACATCGTGTGTTGGTATTTTTGTGAATGATTTTATTTTTGCATATTTTTATTTGATTCTTTGGGAGGGTTTTCTGACACCTAAAACAACCCCCACCTTAATTCGACCTTGGCATAAGATGTAAATTGGGTGCCGATATTTTATTAGCAGATCCTGGGAATCGAAAGCTAGGTCGTTCAATTTTTGTGCTGTTATTAACAATAAGCTACTGAGAAAGCCAGACAATCTAAGAAACAATGTTTTCAGTTCAAAGTCATTATTGTCAAATTGAGTCGATATTTGAAGAGATTTCTAAGTTCTGTATAAAATTATGCTGTGGATGTTTTCTTTTTATTTCAGCGTCATTTCTCCAATAATCAAAGTCGAACTCTGACCATCAACGATCTGCAACAAATGAATACAACAAGACATGATGTAGTTCAAAAGTCTTCAACAGTTACTGAGACGAGTTACAAGTGCAGTTATTTCGAAGGTGCATCAGAAAATCGTAAATCAGTTGACATCTGCAACACATGTGAAGTCATCAAATCTTATCATTTTAAATGCAAAAATTTCATTTAACTTTAATGTGGCCTAACTCTTGCTTCTAAGCTTTTCAATCAAACCTTCTAGTATTTAAAAAATATTATTTTATCAAAGGTTAAAGTAGGATCTAACGGCTTGGTCACCGTTTATCCTTAAGTACTTA
Source organism: Lumbricus rubellus (assembly GCA_945859605.1). Classification (NCBI taxonomy): domain Eukaryota; kingdom Metazoa; phylum Annelida; class Clitellata; order Crassiclitellata; family Lumbricidae; genus Lumbricus; species Lumbricus rubellus. Next base: position 35,339,859 of record OX243822.1, on the reverse strand, counting down.
GTTAAGTTTGTTTCTCTACATGCTCTTGACAATATAAGCTTTCCTGCAATCTGTCATCACCTAATTTTGTTTTAGTCTCTTTCTTTTCAGCTATCTTGATTAATTTTTCTTGGGACGTTTTTACTTGGGCGACCCTTCCCAGCGGGATGTCCATCCCTTTTGGGCCCCCCTTTGTATCCAATGCATGCATGTTTTGTACTTTTATTGATTTCTTGTTTTCTGGTTGCAATAAAGTGAAATCTATTGTATTGTATTGTATTGTATTGTATGATGATGATGATGGTTCTCTGCCCGAAGGCAGGTTCTATGGCTTGCGCCAACCGGTGATGAGATGAGTGAGGTGGTTTCCCGTTGCAAACAATATACGGAGCGAGCCAGCAGACACTTCGCAAATTAATGACACCATCATAGAGCGGATACTCGAAGCATGAAGCGGTTCGCCTGACCTGCAGACGCCCTGTTAGAGCGATCCTGATCCTCTCAGTTTACGCCGTTGCATTTTTAGACACAATCATACAGTCGTTCCGAAAATGAGGACCTCTAACTCCAGAATTCAGATTTTAAACTGTGTCTGGACGCCGTCCATGACCGACTGACCGTGTCCGTAAAACTTTAAGGATTCGGAGGAATGTTCACCATTCTGACACAGAACGACACTTGCGGACAGAGCAACAACAACTACCAAGAAGTTCAACTTTGCAATGTTCTAGAATTATAGCTTTGCATTCAGTCTCAGGTAAACAATCTGTGTAAACGGTATGGCGCTTTATAACCACCTCCGGAATGCGCAGTGGCGCGTGTGTCGTAGCGTTATGCGCTGCAATTGGACCAAAGTAGAAGTCGAGAATGGTGCAGGATGGCACAGTCGATTAAGGGTTGTAACAACAGTCTGTACAGTCCTCGGTGTTACTGATTTGTTGTTTTCGTCCATGGCCCAGTTTGCGAATCTGCATTGAGTCGCAGGTATATACTATAATTATTGGCCTGCCATTACAGGCTGGACCCAAGGTTCTTTGTTACATGCATTGACTAAAGCGTGCGTCTCATGTATGCCTCGTCTTATGCACGCCTGTTTGAGTGATGTTGGTTTTATCCATGACCCGATATTCCGTTGATATGAATTTCGGGCACCTGTTCAAAAGCTCCGCCGAATAACCATTCCCCAGTCAAGGCCGTTGATGTCTATCAGCTGGCAGTGATGTGGTCTCGAGACCGTGGTCTTGGTCTCGAGACGGTCTCGAGACCAGAATATTGCGGTCTTGGTCTTGGTCTTGGTCTTGGACCACCCGGTCTTGGTCTTGGTCTTGAAGGTCCGGTCTTGGTCTTGGTCTCGGTCTTGATGGTCCGGTCTTGGTCTGGTCTTGGTCTTGAAGGTCCGGTCTTGGTCTTGGTCTTGGACCTCTTGGTCGCATCAAAAGAAACAAGAAAACGTGAATGCTCAGTTATCCTAGTGCCTTAGTAAGTAATTACATCGATGCAATTGCTCGATTTGGCATTTTGTAGTTTTGCAAACATTGAGGAGCAGGGATTTGGACCTCAGTGGTGTGGTTTCGAGACGTGGTCTTGGTCTCGAGACGGTCTCGAGACCAGAATATTGCGGTCTTGGTCTTGGTCTCGGTCTTGGACCACCCGGTCTTGGTCTTGGTCTTGGTCTTGGACCACTCGGTCTTGGTCTTGGTCTTGGTCTTGGATTTTCGGTCTCGTGCACAACACTGTCAGCTGGGTTATTCGACCAAGAGGGTGGGCCATAAAAAAGTAACCCCCTACGGCTTTGACCCCATATCTTGGCCAAACATAAGAATTTTATTTGAAACTTTACAGTCTTAAAGGCAATTCATATGTACGTACAATGTTAAAATTTCAACAAAATATTTCAAACACAACAAAGTTATACCACTTTTAGTGAGACCACCAACCGTTTTTCGACGATTCAAAAACGTGACGCAACAAAAGTAACAAAATACCAATTTAATTATGACGGTCAATATCTTGGCCTAAAATTTTAAAAAAATATATCAAAATGAAATTTTACAGGCGTAAAGACAATTCATATCTACACATTATGGCCGGATTGCATAATAATATACCAAACACAACAAAAGTTATATCACTTTTAGTGAGGCCACCCCCAGTGTTTGACGATGCACAAAGTAACAGCAAAAAGTAGCAAAAACATAATTTTATTAAGTCTCATCTCAAATATTTTTTTTATCAAATAGCTTTGATATTGCCAGATGATCATAATTATTATTACTATTTAAAAAGAAAACACGGTACCAGCGTAACTGCACGTCACTGAGAAGTCATTTAGCAAGACGACAATCAAAATTAATTGGTAAAAAAGGAATCTCTCAGATTAATCAATAGGTCCATCAAGAACTTTGCAAGGAGACTCAAAAGAAGTGTTCGCACTGGTGGTGGGCACATTGAACACAAGTTGTGAAGCACTACCAAGTTCATTTGACAACAGTTATTTGAGACCAGACTTAATAAAATCGTGTTTTTGCCACTTTTGTTGCGTTTCGTTTTTGAATCGTCAACAAACGGTGGGTGGCCTCACTGAAACTGATATAACCTGTGTTGTATTTCAAATATTTTGTATGAAATCTGGCCTCCATGCGTAAATATGAATTGTCTATAAGCTTGTGAAATTTCATTTCGAAATTCATGCTTCTGGCCATGATATTGGCAAAAAACCTAATTTTTTTGCGTTTGTTTTTGATTCGTCATAAAACGGTGGGTGGCCTCACTAAGAGTGTTATAACTTTTTTGTGTTTGAAGTAATTTGATGAAATCGATCTGGCCATCGTGTGTATTTATGAATTGCCCTTAAGACTGTACAATTTCATTTCGAAATTCTTACTTCTCGCCAAGATAAATATTGGCAAAAACCCGTAGAGGGTTACTTTTTTATGGCCCACCCTGTAAATCTGCACTCCTTAATGATTTGTCAATTTGTACTCAGCTTTAGAGTGGAATTTTGAAAAATGTTTAGTTTGTGTTTTCGACTATTTCCCAGTTCTTTTTGATAATAATGGCTAACAATTACTTTTAATTAAATGCTTACAGAATTGGGACACTTTCGACTGGACGTCATAGGGTTAAAGAGAAAATTAATGCACTTGAAAGATATAAATCCTCTGAAAATACATATCAATCTAACAGAATTTTAACCGACGAGAAAGAAGCAGAGTAACAGCAGCAGACTCAACTCACCATGTATATAGACAAAAAGAAGATTCTGTTTATTTGTCTGTTTGTTTGTCTGTCTTGTCTGTCTCTTCGACGGATATGCATTTAAACAGTTTTTGAGCTTTTCACTCCAAAACCTTCACTACGGTGTCGGTGTGGGCATGAAACACCTCGTCTAGGGGTAGGCGAATCTCTCCCAAAATATTTTGGTAAAACGCACCTATTGAACTGAAACTTTCTACATAGACAGAGAGCCATCAAAACGATCCTGTTGAGGGGTTGGGGAATCTCTCCCACCAAGCCGGGGCCAGGGTAGAGGATGAAAACCTAAACTTTGGCAATATCCATTCCGTTGCCATCCTTTCACAGCTATTCACAATCTGAAACGTTGCATCTAAAGTGATTGCTACCGCCCAACAAACACCTCGCCCCGCAGGGGCCGGGTCGGGTAGGATATTATTGGTGGGAGAGGCGGAAAAATGTTTTCCAGTCAAACGCTACTATTGTTCTTAAACTTTCTACCTTGACAGAGTGCCATCGGGACCACCCAGTGGCGAATCTCTCCTACCATTGGGCCAATGTGGGAGCAAACCCTCATTCTCCCTGTTTCACTGGGATGCATTTCCCACATTGTTTTTAGCTTTTCACTCCAATCCTTCACTACTGTGTCGTTTGCGGTAGGGCACACCCGGTGAACGGGTTGGCGAATCTCTGCGAGTACAGGGGCAGGGTGGGGACGAAATCCTAATTTTCACTTTTTTACTGGCATGCATTTCTCCGAGTTTTTACCTTTTCACTTATAACCTTCACTACTGTGTGGGAGTGGGGTTGGGTGGTTTCGGTGAATGGGGCTGGTCTTGGTGGGCTGGGTCGGGGTGGGATTGGGTGGGGTGGGCTGTGGTGGGGTGAGGTTGCGTTGGGTGGGGTGGGGCTGGTCTGGGGAACGGGCGGTTGGGGAGCCGGTGACACGAAAAGGATTATCCCCCCCAAAAGCTATCCGGGGGGATGAATTAATCTATCCCCCGGATGGAATTAACCGGTCTAGACTATCCGGGGGGATAAACCATTCTATCCCATTTTTTTAAAATGTGTATAATTAAAACAATTATACTCTAATCAACATTTAAAGTGACTCTAATTGTTTTAAGTGACCTAAGCAATGCCAAGAGAAAGGCAACAAGAATTTATTTAGTGTCTCCGAGTGTTTTTAAGTGTTTTAAGTGCTATAAAAACAAAGCAAAACAAATTATCTAGTAGGAATAAACATACCTGTTAGTGTCATTGTTCAAAACAAAGCAGATGAAAATTAATTTGCAAAAATAAAAGCACGCGAAAGTGTTTTTTCGACTTTTCCTCATTTTGGGGGATACTTTTAATACGGAGGGATACTCTATTTTGTGACACCGGCTGTGTGGGCGGGGGAAGTAAGGAATTGGCCGGGAGCGGGGCGAATAGTAAATTTCCCGGCAACGCCGGGAACCCCAGCTATAGTTTGACATAAATTAAATATGAAAGACAATGAAAGAGGCCTTGACCCAGAATGGTGCGTGACAAACAACACATTTCTACGATTTAATTGACAAATTGAAATTGAGTCGAAGGCCTATCCATCCATCCAGAGCCTTCTATTACTGGGAGTTCGGCATTCAATGGTAAAGAAAAACTTGCGCTGTTTTAGGTTGAAATTCCTGAGCCCAATTTTAGTTCCAGAAGTGTCGCTTTGTAAGTTCTAAGGGTGCTGCTATCAAATTGCAATTGTATTGTATTGCACTGACATGTAAAGGGCCACATGTCTCTGAACGCCACTTTACAGATTAGCGCCCACAGAAGATAATTTGAGTCGTGGGAGCTAAAGTTTTTCATTAAAAAGAAATTTGGCTATTAACAAAATCGACAGGCAAGGGATGGCAAAAACGGCAAAATGACATGATAAAGTATTGCTGTGGATTATACATGTAAGAATTATAAATAAAAATAGTTTTAGACACGTCCTTATAGTTATAGGCAGCGGCCCTGTATACTATGGACACGTGAATGGAACAAGAAGTAGAGGAAGACAACCGAAAACTTGGATGGGCAATGTGAAAGAGAACCTAGGAGCGCAGGACATGAACATGAGAGATGCCGTGGGAAAAGCCATGCAGATACTGCAGAACTGTTTGGAGAAGTCTAGTTAAAGTCTCATCGTCGCCAACGCCTGATGGAAGAGGAAGAAAATAGTCATAGGTCTATAATTATTATTATTATTATTATTATTACTAATTATTATTGACTTTTTCATATATCGCACCTTAACGGTTATCTACTCAGAAGCGCTCCAGTTCAACACCGGCTAATAAAGGCAATTTTTAAACGAGGAAGGAAGTAACCTAAGTGGTATGAGAACCGTAGTCGTGTTGTTTCCCTGTGTTCTTAATAACATAAAAGGCTGTGTAGGCCTACAGTAGTGCAAGCCAACAATTTTTTCACACTAACCTAGGGTGTCATTGAACTCAATGGCGAACTCCTTGAGGGAGGCATATAGGCCTACTACGCCCAATTCCGAAGGGGAATTTTTCCTCCCCACAATTAGAAACAGATTTACGGCCCTGTGTATAAATTAACAGATGACTATTTCCAGGCACAGAAACACAGGGAGGCGCTCATCTCCTTTTCCATAGCCCTGAGCCAGCAATGGACGAATCCCAAGATCCTGGACACGGGGCCAGTGTATCTCAAGACTTGCTGTTTACTTCCCAGCTTACGCCGGTACCAAATTATACTGCATGGTGACAGAGGCACGTGTGCGTGAACAACTTGCCCAAGGTCGTTACCCGGAGTCGAACCCGCAACCTTCCGCTCTGTGAGCGAACGCGTTACCGGTCCGCCACCAGGTTTTTTTATTTTCTATAATAGACATCTTCATTTTCGTTACTTTCGTCACCGTCGTCGTCATCGTTATTTTTGCAAAATTCTGATTAACTTAAACAAGAAAAATCGGTCTATTCTCGTACTTTTCTACTGGCGAGGCAGAGGCGGATCCAGGGGGCCAATCCAGCCATGGCCCCATTTAAAAATTGCATGGACGTGGCCTCCATTTGATTTCAAGAAGCTTTTTTAAGTGGAGCGGGTACAAGGCGATAGAGAAAAAGTAGCAATACGACCTGTACGACTAGACAGGCCATAGTAAAATATTCTGAAGAGATTACGGCAGGCGATTGACTAACACAAGATAGTTGAACTTCTTATGGATGAAGAGTTATATCTAAACGAATGACTATAATAATTATAAGCTTTTACTGCATTGCTTCTAACTTCTTATATTGGTCAGTGTGTGGTTTATCAAAATCAATGGGGTTAGGGTTTTCTGTGAAATACAAAGTAGGCCTAACTGAATTGATTCTTGTGATAAATCATTGTTCGAGAAATGCGTCTTCAGTGATTGTTTGCAGGCCTAGTTTTCACTGAGTCTATGATCGCCGACGGCAATATGACGCATGCTGTTGTCAGAAGAATAAGATAACACATAGTAAGTTGCACACTATACCTCTTCCTCCTTTTACACATTTTCCCGTTTTCGGATCACAATGTTTTCCCTTAGGACACTTTACTCCTTTGCATAGGTCTGAAATGAACAATAATATACGCTCATTCGTTAATTGTTGGTACTTGCTACATCTCTAAACTACACGTGAAACTACACGTGCATTGAAATGCAAAGCAACGCTGATCGCACATGAAGTGCACAATGCACATCAAAGGAAACATTTCTCCACAACAGTTGTACACACTCATGACGGTAACAATTATTCACTAGCACTCGCCCGAAGATTTGTCGGAGACATGAAACTTCTTCAAACAGAAAGAGAAGCCATTTAGTTCAGTGTTTAATCAGTGTGTTACCTAGTCCCACTGCTTTGGGGAAATTAGGTTTGGGGAGGGGTAAATGGCTTTTTGGGCGAACGGAAACCGCTCAGCAAGAAATTCTCTGAGAACCGTTTTTGGTATATCGCCTAATTTTTCTCGCTGAAACATGCGTTTACTTCCCCAAAAAGCTGATGCATGAGTGTGTTTCAGAGACCCTCAGCCCTGTTGTAGTCTTCTGTACTGCCTAATATTATCGCAGGCATGCCAAATCGCCATGGACGATGGACAGTCTTAGGTAGGCTATGTAATAAATTAATTTTCAATGCGGTTTTAGATCATGGCCAGCTTTGATGGCGACGAGTACGACAACGATGATAAAGATAATTATTTTAAATTTCAATTTTCTTATTCGGTGAAAATAATCTGAAATTCAAAGAGACCACTTGGGATACATGTAGTGACATCTTCATTTTCTACGACCAGTCAATTAGTTACATTCGTCACCGTGTTCGTCGTCATCGTTATTTTTGCAAAATTCTGATTAACTTAAACAAGAAAAATCGGTCTATTCTCGTACTTTTCCACTGGCGAGGCAGAGGCGGATCCAGGGGGCCAATCCAGCCATGGCCCCAATTAAAAATTGCATGGTAGTGGCCTCCATTTTATTTCAAGAAGCTTTTTTAAATAAAGCGGAGACAAAACGAGAGAGAAAAAGTAGCAATACGACCAGTAGGCCTACGACTAGACACTAGTAGACACTAGTAGACAGGCCATAGTATAATATTCTGAAGAGATTACGGCAGGCGATTGACTAACTTAAGATAGTTGACCCTCTGATGGATGGAGATCTAAACGAATGCCTATAATAATTATAAGCTTTTATTGCATTGCTTCTAACTTCTTATATTGGTCAATGTGTGGTTTATCAAAATCAATGAGGTTAGTTTTTTCTGTCAAAATTAATACAAAATAACTGAATTGATTCTTGTGACAAATCATTGTTCGAGAAATGCGTCTTCAGTGATTGTTTGCAGGCCTAGTTTTCACTGAGTCTATGATCGCCGACGGCAATGTGACACATGCTGTTGTCAAAAGAATAAGATAACACATAGTAAGATGCACACTATACCTCGTCCTCCTTTTTCACATTCTCCCGTTTTCGGATCACAAGGTTTGCCTTTAGGACACTTTACTCCTTTGCATAGGTCTGAAATGAACAATTATACACGCTCATTCGTTAATTGTTGGTATAACTTGCTACATCTCTAAACTACACGTGAAATACACGTGCATTGAAATGCAAAGCAACGCTGATCGCACATAAAGTACACAATGCACATCAAAAGTAACAAAAGTCATGTCTCCACAACTGTACACACTCATGACGATAACAATTATTCACTAGCACTCGCCCGAAGAGTTGTCGGAGACATGAAACTTCTTCAAACAGAAAGAGAAGCCTTTTAGTTCAGTGTTTAATCAGTGTGTTACCTAGTCCCACTGCTTTGGGGAATTTAGGTTTGGGGAGGGGTAAATGGCTCTTTGGGCGAACGGAAACCGCTCAGCCAGAAATTTTCTGAGAACAGTTTTTGGTATATCGCCTAATTTTTCTCGCTGAAACATGCGTTTACTTCCCCCAAAAGCTGATGCATGAGTGTGTTTCAGAGACCCTCAGTCCTGTTGTAGTCTTCTGTAATGCCTAATATTATCGCAGGCATGCCAAATCGCCATGGACGATGGACAGACTTAAGTAGACTATGTAATAAATTAATTTTCAATGCGGTTTTAGATCATGGCCAACTTTGATGGCGACGAGTACGACAACGATGATGAAAAAAATTATTTTAAATTCGTTCTTAAATTTTCTTATTCGGTGAAAATAATCTGAAATTCAAAGAGACCACTTGGGATACATGTAGTGACATCTTCCTTTTCTACGACCAGTCAATTAGAAGAATAAGATAACACAAAGTAGGATGCATACTATACCTCCTCCTCCTTTTTCACATTTTCCAGTTTCCGGATCACAATGTTTTCCTTTAGGACACTTTACTCCTTTGCATAGGTCTGAAATGAACAATAGTACACGGTCATTCGGTAATTGTTGGTACTTGCTACATCTCTAAACTACACGTGAAACTACACGTGCATTGAAATGCAAAGCAACGCTGATCGCACATGAAGTGCACAATGCACATCAAAGGTAACATGTCTCCACAACAGTTGTACACACTCATGACGGTAACAATTATTCACTAGCACTCGCCCGAAGATTTGTCGGAGACATGAAACTTCTTCAAACAGAAAGAGAAGCCATTTACTTCAGTGTTTAATCAGTGTGTTACCTAGTCCCACTGCTTTGGGGAAATTAGGTTTGGGGAGGGGTAAATGGCTTTTTGGGCGAACGGAAACCGCTCAGCAAGAAATTCTCTGAGAACCGTTTTTGGTATATCGCCTAATTTTTCTCGCTGAAACATGCGTTTACTTTCCCAAAAAGCTGATGCATGAGTGTGTTTCAGAGACCCTAAGCCCTGTTGTAGTCTTCTGTAATGCCTAATATTATCGCAGGCATGCCAAATCGCCATGGACGATGGACAGTCTTAAGTAGGCTATGTAATAAATTAATTTTCAATGCGGTTTTAGATCATGGCCAACTTTGATGGCGACGAGTACGACAACGATGATGAAGATAATTATTTTAAATTAGTTCTTAAAGTTTCTTATTCGGTGAAAATAATCTGAAATTCAAAGAGACCACTTGGGATACATGTAGTGACATCTTCATTTTCTACGACCAGTCAATTAGTTACATTCGTCACCGTGTTCGTCGTCATCGTTATTTTTGCAAAATTCTGATTAACTTAAACAAAAAAAATCGGTCTATTCTCGTACTTTTCTACTGGCGAGGCAGAGGCGGATCCAGAGGGGCAATCCAGCCATGGCCCCATTTAAAAATTGCATGGTAGTGGCCTCCATTTTATTTCAAGAAGCTTGTTTAAATGGAGCGGGGACAAGGCTAGAGAGAAAAAGTAGCAATACGACCAGTAGGACTACGACTAGACAGGCCATACTAGTATAATATTCTGAAGAGATTACGGCAGGCGATTGACTAACACTTCTGATGGATGGAGATCTAAACGAATGCCTATAATAATTATAAGCTTTTACTGCATTGCTTCTAACTTCTTATATTGGTCAATGTGTGGTTTATCAAAATCAATGAGGTTAGGGTTTTCTGTCAAATACAAAGTAACTGAATTGATTCTTGTGACAAATCATTGTTCGAGAAATGCGTCTTCAGTGATTGTTTGCAGGCCTAGTTTTCACTGAGTCTATGATCGCCGACGGCAATATGACGCATGCTGCTGTCAGAAGAATAAGATAACACATAGTAAGATGCACACTATACCTCGTCCTCCTTTTTCACATTTTCCCGTTTCCGGATCACAATGTTTTCCTTTAGGACACTTTACTCCTTTGCATAGGTCTGAAATGAACAATAATACACGCTCATTCGTTAATTGTTGGTATAACTTGCTACATCTCTAAACTACACGTGAAACTACACGTGCATTGAAATGCAAAGCAACGCTGATCGCACATGAAGTACACAATGCACATCAAAAGTAGCAAAAGTCATGTCTCCACAACTGTACACACTCATGACGGTAACAATTATTCACTAGCACTCGCCCGAAGAGTTGTCGGAGACATGAAACTTCTTCAAACAGAAAGAGAAGCCATTTAGTTCAGTGTTTAATCAATGTGTTACCTAGTCCCACTGCTTTGGGGAATTTAGGTTTGGGGGAGGGGTAAATGGCTCTTTGGGCGAACGGAAACCGCTCAGCAAGAAATTTTCTGAGAACCGTTTTTGGTATATCGCCTAATTTTTCTCGCTGAAACATGCGTTTACTTCCCCAAAACGCTGATGCATGAGTGTGTTTCAGAGACCCTCAGCCCTGTTGTAGTCTTCTGTACTGCCTAATATTATCGCAGGCATGCCAAATCGCCATGGACGATGGACAGTCTTAGGTAGGCTATGTAATAAATTAATTTTCAATGCGGTGTTAGATCATGGCCAACTTTGATGGCGACGAGTACGACAACGATGATGAAGATAATTATTTTAAATTTCAATTTTCTTATTCGGTGAAAATAATCTGAAATTCAAAGAGACCACTTGGGATACATGTAGTGACATCTTCATTTTCTACGACCAGTCAATTAGTTACATTCGTCACCCACTTCGTCGTCATCGTTATTTTTCCAAAATTCTGATTAACTTAAACAAGAAAAATCGGTCTATTCTCGTACTTTTCCACTGGCGAGGCAGAGGCGGATCCAGGGGGCCAATCCAGCCATGGCCCCAATTAAAAATTGCATGGTAGTGGCCTCCATTTTATTTCAAGAAGCTTGTTTGAATGGAGCAGAGACAAGGCTAAAGAGAAAAAGTAGCAATACGACCAGTAGGACTACAACTAGACAGGCCATACTAGTATAATATTCTGAAGAGATTACGGCAGGCGATTGACTAACTTAACCCTTATAGGGTAACCCTATTTCATTTACAGTTGTTGGTAACCGGGGGGTAAAAAAAATACCCCCAATTTATTTTCGTCAAATCCAGGGAAATGCTCAACCAAATTCGGTCATGTTAAAATTTATCTGATAGATAGGCTAAGTACATTGTTGAACGTTATGAGTAACAAATCTGGAATTAAAATGATGACTCGTGATTATAAGCGGTCTGATTAGCTCCCAGCAGGAACACACGGCGCTTGTCCAAACGTAGGCCTACTGAATGTGCGTTATCTCGCCATGTTGGATTCTGCAACTTATATAATTATGACATACATGTACGCGTTGAGCGCTGCTGCGTCAACCAAGAAATAGAAGAGGCCATCTTCTGGTCCTGCAAGTGCAAGTAAACTGTCCTGGTCGACTGATTCCACGGCGCCTTTTGTGGCGTTGTATTCAATTATTTCTTTCCTTAGTTTCATGCAAAAGTGCGTATACTACAATAACATAATGCTGCCGGAAATAGAAATCATACAGCAAATAAAGACTAATTCATATGCAAAAACAGAACAGCCACATAATCTCCAACATTTAAGTTCTAATAAATTTTATGCTTACATCTACATAGTGCAGAAATGATTTATCCAGTACCAGAATATAAAACCTCACTTTTCACAGTAGTCTGCCGCTAGGTGGCAGTGCACTGTGGGACAGCTGAAAAGGACATTGTGAAGAAAAAACATATTTAGGAAAAGTCAAAAAACAAAAGTCTGTTTTGTTTTATTCAAAAGAAGTGCACAAAAAAAGTAGACTGGGGGTTATTTTTTACCCCCCGGTTACCCTATAAGGGTTAAGATAGTTGACCTTCTGATGGATGGAGATCTAAACGAATGCCTATAAAAATTATAAGCTTTTATTGCATTGCTTCTAACTTCTTATATTGGTCAATGTGTGGTTTATCAAAATCAATGAGGTTAGGGTTTTCTGTCAAATACAAAGTAACTGAATTGAATCTTGTGACAAATCATTGTTCGAGAAATGCGTCTTCAGTGATTGTTTGCAGGCCTAGTTTTCACTGAGTCTATGATCGCCGACGGCAATGTGACGCATGCTGCTGTCAGAAGAATAAGATAACACATAGTAAGATGCATACTATACCTCCTCCTCCTTTTCACATTCTCCCGTTTCCGGATCACAATGTTTTCCTTTAGGACACTTTACTCCTTTGCATAGGTCTGAAATGAACAATAGTACACGCTCATTCGTTAATTGTTGGTACTTGCTACATCTCTAAACTACACGTGAAACTACACGTGCATTGAAATGCAAAGCAACGCTGATCGCATATGAAGTGCACAATGCACATCAAAGGTAACATGTCTCCACAACTGTACAGTTGTACACACTCATGACGGTAACAATTATTCACTAGCACTCGCCCGAAGATTTGTCGGAGACATGAAACTTCTTCAAACAGAAAGAGAAGCCATTTACTTCAGTGTTTAATCAGTGTGTTACCTAGTCCCACTGCTTTGGGGAATTTAGGTTTGGGGAGGGGTAAATGGCTCTTTGGGCGAACGGAAACCGCTCAGCCAGAAATTTTCTGAGAACCGTTTTTGGTATATCGCCTAATTTTTCTCGCTGAAACATGCGTTTACTTTCCCAAAAAGCTGATGCATGAGTGTGTTTCAGAGACCCTAAGCCCTGTTGTAGTCTTCTGTAATGCCTAATATTATCGCAGGCATGCCAAATCGCCATGGACGATGGACAGTCTTAGGTAGGCTATGTAATAAATTAATTTTCAATGCGGTTTTAGATCATGGCCAGCTTTGATGGCGACGAGTACGACAACGATGATGAAGATAATTATTTTAAATTAGTTCGTAAAGTTTCTTATTCGGTGAAAATAATCTGAAATTCAAAGAGACCACTTGGGATACATGTAGTGACATCTTCATTTTCTACGACCAGTCAATTAGTTACATTCGTCACCGTCGTCGTCGTCATCGTTATTTTTGCAAAATTCTGATTAACTTAAACAAAAAAAATCGGTCTATTCTCGTACTTTTCTACTGGCGAGGCAGAGGCGGATCCAGGGGGGCAATCCAGCCATGGCCCCATTTAAAAATTGCATGGTAGTGGCCTCCATTTTATTTCAAGAAGCTTGTTTAAAAAAAGCGGAGACAAAACGAGAGAGAAAAAGTTGCAATACGACCAGTAGGCCTACGACTAGACACTGGTAGACACTAGTAGACAGGCCATAGTATAATATTCTGAAGAGATTACGGCAGGCGATTGACTAACTTAAGATAGTTGACCTTCTGATAGATGGAAATCTAAATGAATGCCTATAATAATTATAAGCTTTTACTGCATTGCTTCTAACTTCTTATATTGGTCAATGTGTGGTTTATCAAAATCAATGAGGTTAGGGTTTTCTGTCAAATACAAAGTAACTGAATTGATTCTTGTGACAAATCATTGTTCGAGAAATGCGTCTTCAGTGATTGTTTGCAGGCCTAGTTTTCACTGAGTCTATGATCGCCGACGGCAATGTGACGCATGCTGTTGTCAGAAGAATAAGATAACACATAGTAAGATGCATACTATACCTTCTCCTCCTTTTTCACATTCTCCCGTTTCCGGATCACAATCTTTTCCTTTAGGACACTCTACTCCTTTGCATAGGTCTGAAATGAACAATAATACACGCTCATTCGTTAATTGTTGGTATAACTTGCTACATCTCTAAACTACACGTGAAACTACACGTGCATTGAAATGCAAAGCAACGCTGATCGCACATGAAGTACACAATGCACATCAAAAGTAGCAAAAGTCATGTCTCCACAACTGTACACACTCATGACGGTAACAATTATTCACTAGCACTCGCCCGAAGAGTTGTCGGAGACATGAAACTTCTTCAAACAGAAAGAGAAGCCTTTTAGTTCAGTGTTTAATCAGTGTGTTACCTAGTCCCACTGCTTTGGGGAATTTAGGTTTGGGGGAGGGGTAAATGGCTCTTTGGGCGAACGGAAACCGCTCAGCCAGGAATTTTCTGAGAACAGTTTTTGGTATATCGCCTAATTTTTCTCGTTGAAACATGCGTTTACTTCCCCCAAAAGCTGATGCATGAATGTGTTTCAGAGACCCTCAGCCCTGTTGTATAGTCTTCTGTAATGCCTAATAACTTCCCCAAAAAGCTGATGCATGAGTGTGTTTCAGAGACCCTAAGCCCTGTTGTAGTCTTCTGTAATGCCTAATATTATCGCAGGCATGCCAAATCGCCATGGACGATGGACAGTCTTAGGTAGGCTATGTAATAAATTAATTTTCAATGCGGTTTTAGATCATGGCCAACTTTGATGGCGACGAGTACGACAACGATGATGAAGATAATTATTTTAAAGTTGTTCTTCAATTTTCTTATTCGGTGAAAATAATCTGAAATTCAAAGAGACCACTTGGGATACATGTAGTGACATCTTCCTTTTCTACGACCAGTCAATTAGTAGAATAAGATAACACATAGTAGGATGCATACGGTACTATACCTCCTCCTCCTTTTTCACATTTTCCCGTTTCCGGATCACAAGGTTTTCCTTTAGGACACTTTACTCCTTTGCATAGGTCTGAAATGAACAATAATATACGCTCATTCGTTAATTGTTGGTACTTGCTACATCTCTAAACTACACGTGAAACTACACGTGCATTGAAATGCAAAGCAACGCTGATCGCACATGAAGTGCACAATGCACATCAAAAGTAACAAAAGTCATGTCTCCACATTACTGTGCAAACTCACGACGGTAACAATTATTCACTAGCACTCGCCCGAAGAGTTGTCGGAGACATGAAACTTCTTCAAACAGAAAGAGAAGCCATTTAGTTCAGTGTTTAATCAGTGTGTTACCTAGTCCCACTGCTTTTGGGAATTTAGGTTTGGGGAAGGGTAAATGGCTCTTTGGGCCAACGGAAACCGCTCAGCAAGAAATTTTCTGAGAACCGTTTTTGGTATATCGCCTAATTTTTCTCGCTGAAACATGCGTTTACTTCCCCAAAACGCTGATGCATGAGTGTGTTTCAGAGACCCTCAGCCCTGTTGTAGTCTTCTGTACTGCCTAATATTATCGCAGGCATGCCAAATCGCCATGGACGATGGACAGTCTTAGGTAGGCTATGTAATAAATTAATTTTCAATGCGGTGTTAGATCATGGCCAGCTTTGATGGCGACGAGTACGACAACGATGATGAAGATAATTATTTTAAATTTCAATTTTCTTATTCGGTGAAAATAATCTGAAATTCAAAGAGACCACTTGGGATACATGTAGTGACATCTTCATTTTCTACGACCAGTCAATTAGTTACATTCGTCACCCACTTCGTCGTCATCGTTATTTTTGCAAAATTCTGATTAACTTAAACAAGAAAAATCGGTCTATTCTCGTACTTTTTCTACTGGCGAGGCAGAGGCGGATCCAGGGGGCCAATCCAGCCATGGCCCCAATTAAAAATTGCATGGTAGTGGCCTCCATTTTATTTCAAGAAGATTTTTTAAATGGAGCGGGGACAAGGCGAGAGAGAAAAAGTAGCAATACGACCAGTAGGACTACGACTAGACAGGCCATAGTATAATATTCTGAAGAGATTGCGGCAGGCGATTGACTAACTTAAGATAGTTGAACTTCTGATGGATGGAGATCTATACGAATGTTTATAATAATTATAAGCTTTTACTGCATTGCTTCTAACTTCTTATATTGGTCAGTGTGTGGTTTATCAAAATGAATGGGGTTAGTGTTTTCTGTCAAATACAAAGTAACTGAATTGATTCTTGTGATAAATCATTGTTCGAGAAATGCGTCTTCAGTGATTGTTTGTTGTTTTCAATGTATCTATCACCGATGGCATTGCAATGCGTCGTATGTTGCTGTCTGTAGAATAAGATAACACATAGTAAGATGCATACCTCCTGTACCTCCTCCTCCTTTTACACATTTTCCCGTTTTCGGATCACAATCTTTTCCTTTAGGACACTTCACTCTTTTGCATGGGTCTGAAATGAACAATAATACACGCTCATTCGTTAATTGTTGGTACTTGCTACATCTCTAAACTACACGTGAAACTACACGTGCATTGAAATGCAAAGCAACGCTGATCGCACATGAAGTGCACAATGCACCTCAAAAGTAACATGTCTCCACAACTGTACACACTCATGGCGGTAACAATTATTCACTCTATAGCACTCGCCCGAAGAGTTGTCGGAGACATGAAACTTCTTCAAACTGAAACTCTTACTTAACCTAGCCCTGTACTTGCCTGCAATTTCCCATGATTTATCTTAATATAGTGAACTCTTTATTAGCTCTTGACATGTCCGCTTTGATCAGACGTCCGAAATGATTAAACGTCCGCTTTGATCAGACGTCCGAAATGATCAAACGTCCGCTTTGATCAGACGTCCGAAATGATCAAACGTCCGCTTTGATCAGACGTCCGAAATGATCAAACGTCCGCTTTGATAAGACGTCCGAAATGATCAAACGTCCGCTTTGATCAGACGTCCGAAATTATCCAACGTCCGCAATGATCAAACTTCCGCAATGATCAATCGTCCGCTATGATCAATCGTCCGGTGATCAATCATCCTAGACGAACTGCTCCGCTTCCGGGGTTGCTACTTACAATGTAGATCGCTGGACAAAAGCGATCTTTGAGTACGGCGGTTGAGAACGAGCTTTGGTGACCGCGAATTCTTAGTGGCCAGCCCCACATGCAAGAACCGTCTTCCTCACACCCAGCGATCGGCTGACTCAGTTGATTCTTTCAAATCTGCACTCGATAGTATGATCGTATAATAACATTATACTATCATTTATAATGATAGTATAACAATATTATACTATCATACTATCACAGCAAGATAGCTTGTGAAAATAATTGGGAGTCGTCCTTGTGTTACAGCGTCATATATAGGCCTATCGTCATTGTTATTATTATTGTCGTTGTTATTATGATGATGATGTGGCGTACCAGGGGGTGAGTCAACAGGCGCCATGGGCACCCGATCTCGGGCACCACTCCGCTGAGACCCATCTCCCTCAGGTTCAATGGCATCACTAGCAGGGGCCGTGTCAGCGCCCGGGAGATACTCGGTCTTACCAGGACGCCGTGAGTCTCCCGGGTCACTGTGCGCTGCGGGAGTCCCGCCAACGACTTCACTCTCGGGAGAAGACGACCCCGACACCGACGCCTGCGACCGGCTGGCCCGCCAGGCTATCTCAGACCCGCTCTCTGCCTCATCCGCGGTCGCCGAGTAGGCGACGTCCTGAGCAAGAGGATGGCCGACTCTCAACACAGGGTTCTTCATCCCGCAGGCAGAGCGTCTTCGCCGGGCGCCGCCTGTCGCGACGGCAGTCTCCGTCTTCTTGCCCGACTTGTCGCTACCTTTCGTGATCACGCTGCACCGGGCAGCCACCGAACCAACACCACCACTGGGGAATACTGCAGATTCTCTTCTTCCCGGCGACCATATCGCCTGAAACCGAGGCCAGTCCATCGGGCTTAACTCGAGGACGCTGACAGAGGCCCTTCGCATCGGGCCGACACTGACTTGCTCAAGTGACGAACTCAACACTGACACGCCAACGGTCGGAGTCGCCCCGCAGGCCCGGTAGACACCGAGACCAACAGCGGCCGACTCCGTGTCACCGCGCGCTGAAAATATCCCGACAGACACAGGCAAAGAGCGTCGTGGTGCGATGCTGTTCTGTTTCGTGAAATTTAGGGAAAAAATAAGAAGGCCTGGGGAACAGGTAACGAAAAACCCGCGTCTACAAAGAGACTGATATTTTATAGGTTTTCTTAAGGCGCTTGTCGCCCTTACTCTCAACAGTTACTGACCTCAATGGTAAGTCCCTTGTAAAACACGTGGTCTTATCTAGCACTTATTCTCAACAGTTACTGACCTCAGTGGTAAGTTCCTTGCAAAACCACTTGGTCTTATCTAGCACTTGATAACCGAATTACTCTCTACACAACTGTGAGCAACAGATTCAAAAACGTGACGAACACCCGAAGAACCTGAAGACCCGATAAGCAAAATAACTCTAACACAGTAGTCCAATGTCGGTTGACAGACAATCGAACCTCCGCACAGAGAAACTACAACACCAAAAGTTACCACCAAACTAACACCGATCGGCCACACGGCAGGATCGAGAATACAACAGTCGCGTTCTTCACAGAGGGGATCCCAACCCAACCCTGCAGAACAACGACACAGGTAACCGTAACTTAGACTGTAACCAACAGTCAACGTAACCTTCACAGAATACTGTGATCATCCGCTAGGCGAATCACGAATACGGTATTCTTACCTGAGCTGTCACGCAGCCTCAGCAGCTCAAACCCCAGCGATCGATGACAAAAAACCTCGTTGACAGATCAGCCGAGAACGCTTTAACAATCTAAGCACGTATGGAGTAGACGCCTACTCCACGATATAAGCGACGCACCGTGTGGCACGTCTTAGTCCTCCGGTAAATACCTTATAAAGCGCTATACTTTGGCCTAAAAAGTATACTTGGTCTTCCATAGGAAGAATCCGAAACTTAATATTCTAAACCGTCTCAAAACGAAACCGGTTTCAGGTACAAGACTGACAGCCAAAAGGCTACCCAACGAGAGTCAGACTTACTCCAGCCAAATCTCGGTAAGTAGTTATTTTGTCTTCTACCTCTTGTGGCAAATCCGCCACAATGATGATGATGATGATGATGATGATGATGATGATGATTACTATTATTATTATTATTATTATTATTGTTATTATTATTATTATTATTATTATTATTATTATTATTATTATTTTTTTTTTTTTTTAATGCCCTGAGGTACTTCATTCCCCCAGGGACTTATGGACTATTATTATATGAAGAGTGTATGTCTGGTGGGTCAGGCCTCGTCTTCAGGGTGTGAGGCAAAAGTGCCTTTGAAAGCGACCAAGTTGTAGCGTTGAATGCAAGTGGACAGACGTTGAAAAAGAAAGAAAGCTTCACGTCTGTCACCAGTGATAGAAGAGATGCGGCTGCCAATTTCATTTATGAAGTCTGAGGCTGAAGGATTGAACGGGCCCAATGTCTCTATGGCCACCGGCTGAAAGATGTAGGAAGCGGGCAACTCTCGGTATTTCTGTTCCTTGCGGATGGCCGCCTGCACTGATGCAGGCCCGACCAGACCGTTCGGGTGGGTTATGTACGAGGCGGCACAAGTGTGAACAATGGTGGCATCCCACGCCAAGTACTTCCCACCTGACCATTATTATTATTATTATTATTATTATATCGTTTAATTATTATTATTACTTTTTTGCCCTGAGATACTTCATTCCCCCAGGGACTTATGAACTATTATTATTGGAAGAATGTATGTCTGGTGGGTCAGGCCTCGTCTTCAGGGTGTGAGGCAAAAGTGCCTTTGAAAGCGACCAGGTTGTAGCGTTGGATGCAAATGGACAGACGTTGAAAAAGAAAAGAGGCTTCACGTCTGTCGCCACTGATTGAAGAGATGCGGCTGCCAATTTCATTAATGAAGTCTGAGGCCGACGGGTTGAGCGGACCCAATGTCTCTATGGCCACCGGCTGAAAGATGTAGGAAGTGGGCAGGCCTCCGTATTTTTGTTGTTGTTATTATTATTATTATTATTATTATTATTATTATTATTATTATTATTATTATTATTATTATTATTATCATTATTATTATTATTATTATTATTATTATCAAACATTTATTTCTTCAAAAACTGACACCATCATGTACAGACGAGTAAAATAATCGTTTTAAACATTAGGTCCTATATATAGGCCTCTCAGTGTCTTGGCCGATAAGTTCTGTCGTGCCCAACACGGACAACGAGTTACCTACTTGGAGCGCGACTGAAATGCGCTGGAGCAGATGGTTGGACTCTCTCTGGTCACCAGTCGACATCGAAATTCTGCCTCCCAACTCTTGAACGAATTCCAGGGACTCGGAGTGCCAGCTTCCTCCGGTTTCGATGGCCACAGGAACGAAGTGATGCGACTGAGAGATGGCGGCATATTCACTGGTCTTATTTCGGGCTGCTTTCTCCGCTGCTGCACCTGCGTTTTGTGATGTTAGATGTTCATACGAGGCTGCAAATGTGTCCGGCACGGTGACGTCCCAAGCCAGGCAACTCTCAACACATCTCCCGTCATCCGCAATCCAGCTGCCGTAATGGGTAGTGCGTGAAGACAATCTCCTGAATGTGGCGATTGTACGGCTAGCAATCGAGATTTAGAAGCGGGATCTGTGGCTCTTTCTGTGAGTTCTTGAAATGCATGCGAAATCACCGCTGCGTCCCATTCTCTTTGTATATAAGCTTTCATCTCAGTGGGAGGAGGTGCGTTCGAATTCAACATTCAAGAACTAGAGGCTTCTTCGACCAATGGATCGGTATTATAAGTTACGGAGACAACGAGTTGCATTTGGTCTTGGAGGCTTCGAGTGCCAGCGGCTGATGCCAAAAAGGCGGAAGTTGCCAGCATTTCGGCACTACGAATCCCCAGACCGCCGTTTCTCACTGGTAACGATGCCTGGATCCATTGATCAGCATTCATGTCAATATTGAGGAGGCTACAAAGACCAGTACTCAATGCTTCATCAAAATCGTGTAGAAGACTTCTATATAAGAAGCAAGCTGATGTTCTCAGTATGTACAGCAGCTTCGGTATGCTTAAGCTGCTCTTCAACAGGGTGAATGAATCGTGTGGGTGAAGCAGTTCAAGCCGTGTGATGACTTTCGTCAGATCGTTAATCTTTCTCTGAATAGATTTCTCGACAGCTCTGCCTGGCAACAGTGGAGCTCCAAGCAATGTCAGGTCTTCACAGGCGACAATTTTGAACTCAGCAAAGGCCTTGTTCTTGTGTGTTGTAACGTCACCACTAAAGGAAGCCTCACACTTTGCCCTATTCAGTTGTAGACCATACATGTGTGCCTGCCTCTCTATCAAGCTGATGTCGTGCTCCACTTCATCGATTGGTTCAGCTAGAGTAATATCGTCCATATAACCGATATTTAACGGGATACTCAGACTCTCAAGTAGTGGGTGTATCGTAAGACAGAACTCCAGTGGTCCTAACGGGTCACCTTGTTGAGTGCCTTCTTCAGAAAGGATAGTGTGCTGTCTAGTCTGTAGCTGTGGAGCGTATGCATAATTATCAAATACGTATCTGTAGATTTCTGGAGCTTTCGCTGCGACCGCCTCTAACAAAGAATCTCTTCTTAGTGCGTTGAAAGCATTCGAGAAATCCAGTTTCACTAAGATAGGATTTTCAGGCATAGATTGTAAGTATCGCCTGGTAGCGTGAACGGCAGCCTCGGCTGCGCGTGCCAGTCCAAATCGTAGATACATGAGGAGGGTGTCGCTTCGATTGGAATGATGAATGAATGGATGTATGGATGGATGGATGGATAGATGAGTGGATGGATGGATTGTTGTATGGCTAGATGGATAGATGAGTGGATGGATGGATGGATGGATGGATGGATAGATGGATGGATGGATGGATGGATGGATGGACGGATGGATGGATAGATGGGTGGATGGATGGCTGGCTGTATGCGTGCAATGGACAATAGGCATTGAAGAATAGAATTTCTCTAGATTGATGACGTCATTAATGTTGTCTTAATCATCTACGCACAAAGACGGCTATGCGGACGGACAGGCAGACAGACAGACGGACAAAAGGACAATAGAAATACTCGAAAGTTTTAGAAAGAACTGGAAGTATGACGTCACTGCACTACATGAATAACAATGAGCTGTTTTGTGCATACTAATGAGAACAGTGCACTGTTTTGTGCATACTAATCACCTAGCTATACACACAGACAGACGCAGACAGACAGACAGACAGATAGACACACATACAAAGACAAATACACCTTCTAGAATGGTCCAGAAAGTTCTGGAACTATGACGTCACTGCATATAATGAATATTATTTAGGGGGCGTGGCTAGGCACACAGACACACACAGACAAACACACAGATACACAGACATACACACACAGACAAACAAACATACTGTTTTGGTACCGGCTATAAAGCAACGGCAGCCTCGGCTCCTCCTGATTATTATTATTATTATTATTATTATTATTATTATTATTATTATTATTATTATTATTATTATTATTATTATTACCGTCATGCTATTGTTATATGAAAGGTTAACCATGTTCCAAATCGGGCGTCAGATTAACGAAAGAGCCCGTGAAAGCTGTTCGTTATTATTATTACTATTATTATATTTTTTGGCCTGAGGTGCCTCGTTCCCCCAGGGACTTATAAAATAAAAAAGCAATGTGGGGCGACCCATATCCGAGATAAAATTGAGACCTGCGGGTTTCCAGGGACAGAGGGATAAACATGTGCGTGTCCAGAAATGCGTGGCATTTATGCATCTTTCTTTCCTCCGCTAGACACGCCGCTGCCCCTGCTTGGATTGCTGATGCTGCGAGGTATGAGGGTGCCAGTGTATCAATAACTGTAACGTCCCAGACCGGATTTTTTTCTGCCTTCCAAGGAATGAGTGATATCGTGAGGTCTTTTTCCGTCATAAAGAAGTAGTCCATGCGAAAAGTGGGTTTGACCATAAATGCAGAAAATACAAGATCATGAAGATAGGAAAAATGGCTGGGAACCGAAGAGTTCAGGAAAGAAAACAAAGAGCTAGATACGGTGGACACTTTTTGCTACCTCGGCTGCTCAATCAGAGTGGATAGTAGAGCTGTGATGAGGAAAAAAGAAAGCGAATGGGAAAAGCAAACGCAGCATTTGGAAGATTGGAGAAGATCTGGAAAACAACTGGATGCAGTATAAAGGTCAAAATTCGATTGTACGAGGCAGGGGTGGTTAGTACACTACCGTACTGAGCGGAAACGTGGCAGATTACGGTGTCAAACGGGAGGAGGCTAGAGGCGGCGCACCACATAATGGCTCAGAAAAATCCTGCGCATCTCCTGGAGAGACAAGGTTATAAACATCACCGTAAGAAAAACAACAGGACATCATCAGAAAGAGAAGACTTAAATGGATGGGTCATGTGATCCGCACGGACGAAGCCAGGATAGCAAGACAAGTGATGAACTGGACTCCGGAGTTAAGACAGGGACAAGGCAGACCAAGAAAAAACTTGCCTGAAACCATCAATAGTGTTAAGCCGAACCCACTGCTGTAAAGCCGACCTGCGTGTCGTGCTATAGTGGGCCGTATTTCGTATAACATGTACTGTAATCATTCTGCGGTTTGTCAGATTGAATTTGAATAAACGAATATATATATATATATATATAATATATATATATGAGGCATAAAAAAGGAAGCCCCTAGAAAAGTCGTTACTATTCTAACAATTTTCAAACAATGTCAACGAAATTCAGAAAAATTATAGTTAAGTATAGCAAGCAATGTAAAAAAAATTAAAGCAATTGCAATTTACTGTCCGCCTTTAGCTTCTACGCATGCGCGAAGTCGCTTGCGCCATTCACGCACCGACGAGTCAATAATTCACTGGTCAAGATTGTTCCAGGCTTGCAGTCGCCTTTTGTTGCGTCGCTACCCAGCCTGCCTAGTGCATTTCATCTGATTCACGGACGAAAAATTATCCGCAGTTGCTTCTCGTAGCAATACTCAAAATGTAGCAGTTGGAACTCGAAAGAGATATAGCCTATTGCAGCCGACCGCCTTTTACGCACACGTCCGACGTTTAGCAAATCTCTGATGGTGTCGGTCGGTGTTTATTCTCTGGGCCGCACGTCAATTCATTTTGTTGAACCGGGGGTTAAAATTCAACGGCCAATACTAGGCATACAGAGACGTTTTTTCATGGAAGGCCTACCTGAAATTCGAAAACTCTATGAATTTTACATTTTCTTGCAAGATGGTTTCCAGTGCACAAAGTTCGAGAAACGTTTGCACTTCTGACGAATGAAACTCCTGACTTCATAATTCCTACATTAGGCTATGGACCATAACAGCACAGACCTGAATCCTGTCGATTATAAAATATGGAAATGCATGCAGGAATTGGTGTACAAAGCCAGGGCCGTAGCAAGAACGAACGTGGCCCCCTCAGAGCATATTGTCCGAAATTTCTGACGACCTTTTTTTAGTCATCCGGCCAAAATGTCGAGAAAATTTCATCAATTAGCCGTCCGAAAAAGTTGACTTTTTTGGCCAAAATCTCGGGAAAATTTTATATACGCCGTCTGAAAAAGTTGACCTTTTTGGCCAAAATCTCAGGAAAATTTCATATTTTTAATTTTATTTTTAGTCATTTCATTCATTTTTGGGCACTTTTAGGGGCCCCTTCCTTGCCGGGGGCCCCCTTCGGTCGGAGGGTACGTAGGGCGGTCGCTACGCCTCTGTACAAAGCAAAGGTCCGTGATTGTTAATGAATAATAATCTTCGTAAGCGAATCATGCAAGCTTGGAACGATCTTGATCAGCGAATTATTGACTCGGCGATGCTGTGAATAGCGCAAGCGACTTCGCGCATGCGTAGAAGCTAAAGGCAGACAGTAAATTGCAAAAACTTTAAATTTTTTACACTGCTTGCTACTTAGCTATAATTTTCCTGAATTTCATTGACTTGTCTTCAACCTTCCTCGCTTCGAGGGTTGGTCGAAATTTCATTGACATTGTTTGAAAATTGTTTCAAAAATGACGATTTTTCTAGGGGCTTCCTTTTTTATGCCTCACGGTGTACATTATATATATATATATATATATATATATATCAGAGAAGACTTGAAATGCATGGACATTAACGACGCGATTCAACTTGCGATGGACAGGAGAAATGGAGAAGCTGCGTTGCCCGATGCCCAGAATTGCACGAAGAGGACTGATGATGATGATGATGATGATGATGATGATGATGATGATGATGATGATGATGATGATGATGATGATGATGATGATGATGATGATGATGATGATGATGATGATGATGATGATGATGATGATGATGATGATGATGATGATGATGATGATGATGATGATGATGATGATGATGATGATGATGATGATGATGATGATGATGATGATGATGATGATGATGATGATGATGATGATGGTGATGATGATGATGATGATGATGATGATGATGATGATGATGATGATGATGATGATGATGATGATGAATTGATGATGATGATGATGATGATGATGATGATGATGATGATGATGATGATGATGATGATGATGATGATGATGATGATGATGATGATGATGACGATGATGATGATGATGATGATGATGATGATGATGATGATGATGATGATGATGATGATGATGATGATGATGATGAGAATGAATTGAGCTATCGCTTGATTCTGATGCTACAACAGTGTATTCTAAGCGACTAGAAAAAGGAACGTGAGAAAGAACTATAATGTGTCATGTAGACAGACAGAGACACGTAGGGACACACAGGCCTACAGACCGAGACAGCGTTCGATTATAGAGAACTTAGTTGGGTAGAACTCACTTTTCTGGCAGAGAACAACACTCGCGAACAGTGCGACTAGCACAACAACTACGATGAAACTCAACTTTGCCATCTTGCCACAGTCATCAACTTCACTCTAACAGCCATAGGACGACCCATTTTATAACCATTGACGTGACGCAAATGAAGCAGAATTTCAATTAACTTTCATCAATCGATATCTGGAATTGTCTATTTAAAGAACACGCCCATTGGCGCAAAATGTGCAGTTCCATATGTTGCCACAATAATTATTATGCCATTGATTACACGCATCTGCATTTTCATAATTTAATAATGCTATCCTAAACAGATGCAAACATTGCTGTAGAAATCAAGTTGGTCTAAAATGTAAATGACCTAGATGACCTAAACAGCTTTCTGGCACAAGTCGAATTATAGAAAAAATTCACGGTAAGAAACAAAAGCTCTACGCACATTCTAAACAGTCGCCGCCATAGGCCTAATAGGCTACTCCAAACATTTTCTCTTGGTGAAAAATCCGGCGAATTAGGCGGCCAGTCCCTCGGTGAGTTGTAGGCTATCCATTTATATTTTTGTTCACCCATTCGACCATGGCCTTTGATGTTTCTGCACGTGCGCCGTCTTGTTGAAATAATCCTTCGCCGTTATTATGGAACATTTTTTTGGCTGTTAACTTAGTGCAGACTGCAGTTCGCTGGAATGCGGGTTCGTCACCCGGTTTGACCACTTTCTCCAGTGTCTCATTGATGTAATAAGTCGAAGTGACTGAAGTTTTATTTGGAATGATATGAAGTTTTGTTAATCCAACTGTTTATGCCGATCCCGAACATCTGACATTGAACACCTTTAAACTTCGGCTTATATCAAATCAATTCCTTAATAGCCAGATCTCAAGCTGCAGTTTTCGTTCGGGTGCCAGGTAAAAATCCGGAGAGGTCAAGCCGAGGAGACAGCGTGGTGCTACTGTGGTTGTCGGTGATGGTGGTAGTTAAGTGACCGGGACCCGCGGCTTCAGAGTATACCATGCGTCACCTTATTCGATTCCACTTCCCCAATGAGGATACTCCATCCTTTCTATGACTGCTATGGCGGAGTCTAATCTCTTTACTGCTGTCCTGGTAATGGGTTCATGTGCCGCCGCATGCATGGTCTGCTCCCACCAGTCAATGCCTCCTACTAGTACTACCTAGGCCTACGCCCACGGTGCCCCATACCCGCACAATCGCTGCGGCCGATAACAAGGCGACGAAAGCTTTTATCTGTCAGATAATTTTTTACGATATTGAATTTGGGATAATAATTATGTTTTCTTAAAATATTTGACTGCTAATAAGCATCCATAAATCTTTAGAATAAACCAATATTATTGGTTTGTTCTAAAGATTTATGGATGCTTATTATGGATGAATATTATTCCCTATTAATACACTTCTCATACTCGCCATCTATTTGTGGATTCACATCTTCAAGAATTACATGCGTTTTTTTATATAACCAATAACATGGCTTGAATGTCTTTTGTGTTATATTTGCAGAGACAATAGAACATGAACACATAGGCTTACGTTCGAATAGAGATTAAAATATTAATTGAGCATCATTGGTAGTTAATTATAATTGCTGTAAAATTGAAGCGATTTCAAAGTTTCTTCAATGCAGTAAGCTTAGAGTAACTTTTCTTTAAGTTCGGCGTAATTTCCCCAAGACTGCAGCAAGAATCATCATTATTAACGACCTGGAACAATTTAACACAAAACAGTTTCAATAGACTTCAGCCAAAACCCGCACAGGCTATTTTGCAGATATGACTAATTTTTATATTGCGGAGTTGACAACTCAGTCATATTATTCGAGAAAATTTACCCAGATATTAGACAATTATTTTCTTTTCGTTAGATCAGCGATTACGGCGAAAATCCAAATTTCACTGCGCAGTGGGAGCATCTGTTCGTAAACTCTATCGTCCTCTGTCTGTTCTTCTTCTATCTATCCAAGTCCTCCTTCTCCTTCTCCTCTTCTCCCCCTCCTCCTCCCTAATCTTGCAGCCTCATCCTGGCCATAGACAGCGCTTCCCACTGCTTCCTCTTCTACAGATACAACTCCTGCTACATGTAATTGTAATTGAACATTTATATAGCGCCGCTCACAGATTCAGTAGCGCTCCCGACCCTAGTTAGCACTTCCCCTAGCAAATAGTATAGTCTTCAGGCGTTTCCTAAACAGAGGGAGAGAGAGAGAGACTGAGAAGCTCAAGATGCAGCTTGTGCGGAAGACGGTTCCAGCAAGATGGGCCAACATAGTCAAAGCTTCTGGATTGGGCAGTAGCACCACGCATGCGAGGAACCACAAGGAGGCCATTAGCTGCTGAACGAAAAGCAGAGCGACCAGGGAGAGAGGATACCAGAATAAAGAAAGCACGGAGGTAGGAGGGAGCTACCCCAAGAAGAGAATTGCGCACAAGTGTCAACATCTTAAACTCTATGCGTTGCGATACAGGAAGCCAATGAAGAGTGTCCCGAATGAAGACAGAAATGTGAGAGAACTTGGGAAGACCAGCGATGTACATGTAAGTGTGCCGCCGCTGCAACTTCCACTGCCATCACCACTGTTATTGCGAACTATTATGGACTACTCTACTTCTTCTATCACTTCTACTACTTATAGTTCCGCCACTACTATTACAAACACTTCTACTGTTACTGCAGAGACTAGCACTTTTGTTTCTACTGCTACAACTAGGCCTACTGCTTCCATTACTACTCCGGTG
Source organism: Lumbricus rubellus (assembly GCA_945859605.1). Lineage (NCBI taxonomy): Eukaryota > Metazoa > Annelida > Clitellata > Crassiclitellata > Lumbricidae > Lumbricus > Lumbricus rubellus. The sequence goes on along the minus strand of OX243822.1, from coordinate 35,310,953 downwards.
TAGATGTTTGTCACCTTACCGCCATTGCATCTTCCTTTGTGGTCTATCGTTATTTTTTTGTTGGTTGCACACGCCTTCCTAAGAAGGAAACAGTTGTTGGGGTAGGTGTGGCCGTCGCTGCCACAGACTGGTTTGTCGAGTTCAGAGCAGAAGGTCGGGCACGGTACGCACTCAGCAATATAGTCTGCATCAAGCGTACAAGTCTGGCCTTGAAGACAAGAAATCTTGTTACAGTCATTGGAACCTAAAAGAATAGACGACATTTCATTATGCTTTAAAAAGTGGAAAACTGAATAAAAAAGCACACGCACAATAAATTGCAAATAAAGGAACCCATTAAATTTCATTTAAACTCATTATCGTTTTACAGATACACGTAGGTAAATAAATTCCGATGATTGTAGACCTAAATCTTCAGCTTAAGGCAACCAACGTTTCCAACAAAACTGCTTCAAGATTGATCTCAATTATTCAAGCAGTGGGGAAGCACATCATGATTGTGTTAAAATCATGACACTGCTCATACAGGCACATACATTCAACTAGTTAGGCTACCAACCAACTTCAATATACCTATACATAACAACAAGCGGAGCTGTAAATCTGGTCTGACATGTGGGGGGAGGAATTGTTCCTTCGTAATAGTGCATAATTTCTTTAAGACTCCTCTACCGAGTACTAAATTAAGCTACACACATAAACTCATGACTTTTAGATGAACGTTGAGTCCAATTTATTAAGAACTTAGAAAGTTTTGATGCAGGAATTTCTTCACTTCCCTCCACAGGCTAAGAAGTAGGGAGGATATTCCCTCCCTTCCTTCTTCAGGATTTACAAGGACCAAGCACCACCAGACTAACCCTAGCTCTTAAGCCATTCACTAGTTGTCCGTCTACCGACTTCCTGCATAGGCCAACATGGTCTTGAGGCTGACAGACAATTTAACTAGTAAGAGAAAGTCGAGCGATTGGTTTAATTGTCGTATGCTTACCATGTTAAACAAACAGAGACACGATAATTAATATGAGGAATGTAGGTTGTTGAACTTACCCTGACACAGAACAAAACTCATGAACAGAGCGACACTCACAACAACTACCAAGAAGCTCAACTTTTCCATCATGACACAGCTTCACTTTCAATCTCAGTCAAACAGCAAACGATGAGGCTTTATATTTATAACCACGGTAGAGTAGCACATCATGTGTTATTTGTAGGCATCCGCACGACAAGTGCACCAAAAGCATGAGTCGTGTCTAGGTCAACGTATTGTCGCACAAATGGGTCGTTTGCAGTCTGAGAAACCGTGTATTTGATATTTATGATTTGCGGCTTTTGTCCATGGTCCAGTTTTCTCATGACAAGATGATTCACTTCGTAGAATTTGTGGCCCAAGCTCAATAATTATTGGGAGACTGACTGCGCCTCTTATATTTATTTAAATGACATCCCTTGAATCTGCTTTTGGACATCAGTGTCTATTGTATTGTAATGTATTGTATTGTAAAGTAAGTAAGTAAGTATTACTTTATTGAACCGCCTGCAAACGCACTGCATTTGTAAAGCGCCTCTAGTAGGGTGAACTCTTCAGAGGCGCTCCCAGTGCGCAAGGCCCCGCGAGAAGAAACAGGTTTTGAGAAGACACAAAGCAGAGGGAGAGACTACCAGAAAGAAGTGTAGAGCGAACAGAAGGAGAAATGCCATTCCAAAGAGAAGAACCAATTGAGACAAATGATCGAGACTGAGCCAAAGCAGTTCTAGACCGAGAAACCAAGAGGTCACATCTGTTGGATGAACGAAGTGGACGGTGGGAGGAAGCTGAGACAAAGTAAAACATTAGTGCACTAGTCCCGTTTGCTAACTTGGCTGAAGTCTATCATGTCCCATGCGTTTCTGTGTACTGTAGGTTGCTGTTCAACGACACTGCCATAACAAAGATGATTAGTGATGCCCTCCTGCTTTATCCAGGCTTAAGTCTGGCACTGGCAGGGTACAATCAATGGCGGAGTTGCGTCTCTGTGCATGTGATGCTGGTTCTTTTACTTATATAATTGCTTGCTTCAATACCAGGCTGCGAAATTTATGTTTAGAAACCCTTATAAAAATATCCATATTTTTAGTTTCTTACTTTATAATATCTTCCAGGCTTACCAACCGTTCCGAATTCGCCGGGACAGACCTCTGATGACCATGCAGTCTAATAATTGTGCGCGAAATGAACCGTTGCATCTTCTGTCTCTTGCAAATCTATATATTCAAATGGAAAGGTTGATTCTTAGGTCTATAATTATTATAACCTTCTGTGAAGTAAGTGATGCATAACTTTTCTATGCGTTGTTCAATCTTTGCATGTGATATCGACGACGACGATGATGGTGGATCTCGTGCATTAAAATAATATTTATTTTCAAGTCTTCCCATTCACTGAAATTAATCGCAAGAATCGATTTTTCTGTTCGAGAAGCTGTGTCTTCTTCATTCATTTAATTGCGGTTAATTTCACAACAGCTGCTATCGTCGTCACTGATACCAGCATCATTAACAAACAATTTTCATACAGTACAAGACAAAGCCGTTGCCAGGATTGTGTTTTGTGAGATATTATGTTTAGGATACTCAGCTGAAATATAATTTTTCAGAACTTCATCAGCTTTCACGTCATCATGATGATTAGATCATCACAATGATTACATCGTCACAATGACTAGATCATCATTCACTTCTTGTTAACAGCAATTGTCGGCCGTTTCATCTTTCCGTTTCACATGTACGTAGGTGTCCCTATCAGCGGGGTCAGTGATCCCTTCAGGGCCCATCCTTGTGGCCATTCTAATTTGAACATGTGATTTGTAACTGCATAATTGTAAAAAATGATTGTTTGGTTACAAAATAAAATGATTGATTGATTGATTGATTGATTGATCATCGTGCATAGATCATCATCATGATTAGATAATCACAACGATTGGATCAACATAATGATTAGCTCATCATCATGATTAGATCATCGTCCTGATTTAGGCTAATTTTACTCTACTGTAAATGTCCACATAGTAATAATTATGTGCAAACGCTAAATAAAAATATTATTTTTAGTTAGCGTTTGCACATAGAAATAAGAGCTTCAAAATTAAACTCTCCCTTAGTTCTTATATTGTGTGTTAGTATGATTATGAATGATTTTTTTTTTGCATTATTTTATTTGATTCTTTGGGATGGTTTCTAACACCCAAAACAACCCCCACCTTAATTCGGCCTCGGCACAAGATGTCAATTGTGTGCCGATATTAATTTTTATTAGCAGATCCTGGGAATCGAAAGCTCAGTCGTTCAATTGTTTGTGCTGTTATTAACAATAACAAAGCCAGACAATCTAAGAAACAATGTTTTCAGTTCAAAGTCATTATTGTCAAATTGAGTCGATATTTGAAGAGACTTCTAAGTTCTGTTTATGCAGTGGATGTTTTCCTTTTAGTTCAGCGTCATTTCTCCAATAATCAGAGTCAAGCTCTGACCATCAACGACCTGCAAGAAATGAATACAACAAGACATGATGTAGTTCAAAAGTCTTCAACCGAGAGGAGTTACAAGTGCAGTTATTTCGAAGGTGCATCAGAAAATCGTAAATAATTTGACATCTGCAACACATGTCAAATCATCAAATCTTATCATCTTAACTGCACAAAAATTCATTTAACTTTGCTGTGGGATAACTCTTGCTTCTAAGCTTTTGAATCAAACCTTCTAGTATTTTAAAAATATTTATCAAGGGTTAAAGTAGGATCTAACGGCTTGGTCACCGTTTATCCATAAAATTCCCTGTTTGTCTTTGAACTTTCGTAAAATTGGTCCATATAATTAGTTGCCATTTTTCTTAAGTAAGGTAATTACGGCCCATGTAATTTCATCATCCCATGTGTTGCAGATGTCAACAAGTTCACTTCTGTCTCTGCCTATAATTATGTGTGTGCCATGTGTTCTGGTTTCAAGCTGCATCCTTGGTTGTGCTCCATCGTGTATACCTGTCTCTGTGTCCGACGTTGCATCGCGTATTTTGGCTGCGCGACAAGTGGGCGAACTCATAATTATAATTATGTAGTTACACAAATATACCCCGCGAATCAAAAAAAGTAAGCCAAATTGTTTTTCATATATCTCTAATGCCTGATAATATATCAGCCAATTGGCTTACTTTTTTAAATCACGGTGTATAGTTGGTTGTAAGATGACACCGTGCTTTCTTGGTTGCAGGTCACACCATTTTGAATGGATTTGCCTCTCGTCGCAACCGCGTAGGTCTATAATTTATTACCTCTGACCAATCAAACTCTGCTTCATAAATCGCTCACGTCTTCTTTTTTAGCGGTGGCTTGGCTTGGACACTCCTGAATAGGTTTCCTGAAGGGTGATATGTGCATGCATGTCAGATGAATGAATGACGAAAAGAACGAATGAATAAGTTAAAGAAATAGGGTTAATGCACATCTTTACGACGAATTGCCTTACTGAAAAGTCTTGAATGCCGATGCGTGTGATGTCATGAAAGATACAATCCTTAATGCATTTTGGCAGCGACAACGTATTTCAGCCTATTTGTCAGCTGCTGTACTAATACCTTTACCGTCTCACTTTTTCGTGAATGACGGTAAATTACTACTATTACTACATTTGTTTTTTGTGAAATTCCTCTGTTTCTGGCATGTCCCTCTCTTCTTTCTCCTCTTACTACCTCCCATCGCCCTTCCTCTTCTTCTAAGCCCCATCCTCGTTCACCTCGTCCTCGTCCTTGTGCTCCATCTCCACTCTCCCCTCTCCCCATAGTCGTTCTCCTCCATATTCGCATTCTTCATTTTTACTTCCTCCTCGTCCTCGTTCTTCTTCCCTCATCGTTCTCTCTTATCGTCCTTTTCGTTTTCGTTTTCGATGTCCCTTTCCCACTCTTCCATCCCACCGTCTTCACTTATCACGTCTTCCAACTCCTCATCTTCTCTCCTTCCTTACCTCCTTATGCCGTCCTTTCTCCACCTCCTCTCCCCTTCCGCTCCTCGTAATCCTTTACAACCTATCTCTTCTCATCTATACCCACGTTCTCCTTCTTCTCCTTCACCCGACCCCCAAGTCTGTCTTCTCTTTCCAGCACCGTGAGGCTCTTTCTACTCGTCCTGCTTCTCTTCCATGTCATCTTCCCCTCCATCTTCCATTACTATAACTTCTGCTATTGCTACTGCTATTATCACTGCATCTGCCGCAGTCAGTTACGATGTCATTTCCACTATTATTACTACAACTAACCTAATACTGCATTGCGATGACTGCCACCACCACTACCACTACTATTATTTCACCACCACAACCACCTCTATTCCCCTACAGATACTATCACTACTTCAGTGTAAATGTTTGTCATCATACTGAAACCGCAGCTTCCTCCCGATGCCACGCCGATGGTTCTACCAGTGCGACATTCCGCCACGCTAAGGAAACAGATGTTGCTGTAAGTCTTGCCATCGCTACCGCATACTGGATTGATGTACTGAGGGCAGTTCGCCGGGCAGGGAACGCACTGCGCACGATATTGCAAATTTACGATACAGGACTGGCCCGGAGGACAAGTAACACTGTCACATACAGTGGAGCCTAAAACAATAGTAAGGTAAAGTAAATGCTCTGAAAGGTGGAAACTCATTCAACATCACAAGGACATAGAAATTAGCAATGCGCATAGTTCCGTGTATTAAAGCGATCAGGTTTCCACATAAGCACACAATGTCATGCATAATTAATTAGTGTCACACAGATGGACACACGACGTCAAAATTTATGGTTAAAAGGTTGTCTCATAGAAGTCTAAAACAAGTCAACGAGTCTTCACCAGAAAATGCATCGGAAGTCTCGACACGAAATCTTACACACCGCTCCCCAAATGAACGCATTGAACCAGTCACCAAGACTCACCAACAGCTAATCAATCCACTCACTACGACCAGATCGACCACCTGTTAAATGGCAGTATCTCGAGATTCTCGAAGGTCATTCCTTAGGTGACCCTCTACCGACCCTCTACATATCTGGTATCAGAGACCGTCACATAGAAATTTAGTTAGTAAGAGGCAGTTGGGCTTTGCTGCGATTAGATGCTCACAAGTGTCTAAACGACGATGAAATACACAGCGATAGACCCACATCAAGAGGACATATTGCTCGGTAGAACTTACCCTGACACAGAACGAGACTTGCGAACAGCAAGGCACTCACAACTTCCAAAAAGCTCAACTTTGCCATCTTTTCGAAGTCTTTGCAACCAACCTCAGTTACACGGTGTGGATGACGCTTTATAACCGCTGGAATGCACTGCAGCGCATGTCTTGTTCGTATGTTTATGCGTGACAATAATTGGACCAGAGGTAGAAGTCGTGGCTATAGGTCACAGCTCTGATCCAGATGACAAAGGGTTTCTCTCGTCTAACCAGCAAAGAATTTATTGCTTCAGATTTTGTTGATTTCGTCCATGGCCTAGTTGAGATTAGAGTTCGTAGAATTATTTGGTTCAAGTTCACATAGACATTATTTATTGGCAAATATGAAGTCGATGCTAATGCATTCATTCAGTCATTCATTCAAGTATTTATATAGCGCCTCATCAAGGAAACTACTCAGAGGCGCTCCCGACTCCCGCACGACCAAACAGAACAGTTTTTAAATGCTTATAGAATGTCAGATAGTGATCTAGGGAACAAGCGCAGCTCAAGTGGAAGGGCATTCCATACCACCGGGCCGGGGCCAAGCACAGAAAAAGCACGACTCTGCATGATAGAGGTACGAGCAAACGGGACCAAGACTAATGAATGTGATTCAAGTGAATCGGCTTTGAATAGCAGTGTACCTTCACAATGCTGGTCCAGTTTTTACTAGCCTATAATATAGGCTAATATTATTGGCTAGAACTCCACGCCTCAATGTGCGTGTGATGCAGGTTCGCATATTGCTGGCGGGGTGTTCAAGAGATTTGAATCTCGGGCTAACACGAACTTACACGGGACCTTTAACAGGACGAAGCACCTATTAAGATGGATTCTACACTTGCATTCAAACCGCCAGCGGAAATAAAGTGTCGCACACGAAAAATTGAAATATTGAAATATCAACGCAGTCGATGCAATTAAGTCGCAATTGACAAAATGCCTACATTTATATCTAATATCAATAGGTCTAATTATAAAACGTTAATATCAATTCAATTAAATTAGTTTATTGAACTCAGTAATGGCATCAAGCAAATAGACAAATGTAGCAAAGAAACGATTAAAAATAAAATCTAGAAAGCAGTTTATGTGGGAACAAATGGCAATCCTGAAGGGACAGGTCACGCTAGATAGGAGACCATTGGACAAGCGAGTGGCTACTAGTTGGTGTAAGATAGTAGAAAGACAGGAGCTGAACAGGATATCATATATTTTGTGTTTTTAGTGTATGGACAAAATTAGGTAAGGACCTTAAGGTTAGGTAAGGTTGAATTTTGGCAAAATATAAGTCCTTTAATAGTGTGATATTTTTCTTTATATTCCAATATTTTTCATGACTAATTTGATAATTCGCAAGTGTGGACATTTAATTTCAGACTATGTAAAAATAAATGAAGACTGAAAGAAACGTGGAAGATGCAATCGATATTTAGTCTATTTTCAGTTGTTGGGATGATAGAGATCAAAGGATGATGTCATCAAGTTTTTAGCTTTGAACCAGTCACCAGCCAGGGATAGCTCCTTATCGGCTAGTGTTCTCGGTTGGTCATAAGAATAAGATATAAGGAAGTAAGGTCGATGAGTTTGGCAGGTGGTGTATGTAAATAAGGAGTTAAGGGGAGCGGCAATTCCACTAGACAATTAGACATGGCCATCAATGTAGCTGAGGATCGGACCCGTTGGAGAAATTTAATCAATTCATCGTCGTTCAACACTCTCACTGGTGGAGTGTAGATGATGAATGACAAAGAGAGAGAAGGAGAGACAGACAGACATAGACAGATACAGAGACACAGAGAGAGAGACCTGCGTAAGGATTAGGGTTAACCCTGCGAAATAAGAACAATGAGAAAACATTTTGTAACAGAACCATGTCAGAATCGATCAGTGACGAGAAAACAAACAGATTGTATAACGCATAATTTTGTAAAAATTAGAGTAATAGTAAGAAAAACATTTTGCATCCTCCGAATTCTGTTAAGACTCGTTCTGAATCGTGTAACTTTATCGATGATTTGAAATGCTGTTTTCAATGTAAAATGTTGCTTTGTGGATCGAATAATTTGGTTGTGGAAACGAAATAGACATTGTCAATAAGTAAAACTTAATAAATGCGCATTTATAGCAAACAGGAGAATAAATGTTGCCAGAAGATGGCTGCGAGATTGAGGAAGACGAAACGCCAACGTCCGATTCCAGGGAGAGATTGAAGAAACACTCGGCTGCCTTTTGATCTGCAGAAAACAGAAAAGAATTCTAAATATCTTCATCTGAAATCATCTTCATGCAAAAGCCACGATAGAAAACGCCATGAGTTGGTGTGTTGTCATTGGACATTGGACACCAATCATAAAGTTAAAACTATTCAAATGCATCCGTATGGTTACTGCATTAAAAATGGTTATTACATTGAAATAGTTCCAGTAACGATGGCATTCACGGAAATATGCAAAGTAGCTGGCATTTGTAATATTCTGTATTGATGCGAAATTCACTTAGCACAGAATTTGTACGTCAGCTGTAGGTCTTTCCGAATGCACTAAACCTCCATCTGACTGAGAAGCAGCTCCTAAACGATGTGTGGTTAAGAATGGTAGCGTAACTATGGCTGCAGTTACGATTAGGCCTATAACTGCCACACAAATCACTAGACTAGATGAGTATACTGACATCACCCATAATGACTTTTAGGTACAAAATTAGCGATGACGACATAATTATGTGATAAAATCATATACGCTGAGGTACGTAGTCGTAATTCCGAATTCAGTGACATAATGATGAAATAACGTCAAAAGAAATATGTGTAAGCTTACCTAATAGATGTCATGGTATCAGAGTAAGTGTTGTTCCTCCGCATGATGACAAGTATCATGGTCTTTCAGTAGCTATGGGATTGGGGGAACTTGACAATGTATCTGAGCAAACAAAATTGACGACAGATCAACCAGTCGGTTAAGTTGTCCAGTAATTAATTGAATACAGCAACTGCAGGACTGTTCGATGTCTTCCAACATGATATGCAACAGTTACAACAGGTCTGAGCTCGATGGTCTGACCAACGACTGAGACATCGGTCGTGGATCTCTTCGCCCATCGTCTCCGTTCCTCAGTTCCACCTGCCTCAGAATTTCTTTCATTGGTCAAAATACACTAATCGTAACCTTAAGCGCGACTAAACATTTTCTAAACATTAACCCGTTAAGGACCATCGTTCGTTTTACGAACATATTTTTTGAAGACGTCAATTTGGGTGACGCCATGATTTTAATCTCCTGTACCGATGTTTTTATGTCAGCAGGAAGATTGATTTGTCAGATAGAATGAAAAAATTATAGTTTTTTAAAGTTTTGAACTGTTTTTAACTAATGCCAAAAACTGCAAAACTACGTATAATCGCCGTATTTTGTTAGCAAAGTTGTTATTTTAGTGTGATGTGCGAGAACACTCAAACTGATATGCATTTAAAAAGTGCACATATTTGTCACAAAACACATGACATTTGTATAATTTTTCTGTAAAAAAATAAGTTATAAAAAATACATATCTGGGTCATGTTCGTTTTACGAACAATGGTCCAATAGGCTACTAATGCGTCATGTCAAGTCAACGTTGATTTACAGACGCCTACATGCATATCTATTATCTAAGTCTGAGTTATATATAAACCAACTCAAATTGTAGGCCTATGCTTGTAGGCCCATGCACGTACGCATGTATGCATGTATGTTCAGTATACACATGTATGTATACGTGCACTTATGTGTGCATGTATGAATGCATACAGGAATGTACGTATGCATGTACACATGCATGTATGGACACATTGTTATATGTGCATGTACTGTATGTATGTATGTATGTACTGTATGTACTGTATGTATGTATGTATGTATGTATGTATGTATGTATGTATGTATGTATGTATGTATGTATGTATGTATGTATGTATGTATGTATGTATGTATGTATGTATGTATGTATGTATGTATGTATGTATGTATGTATGTATGTATGTATGTATGTATGTATGTATGTATGTATGTATGTATGTATGTATGTATGTATGTATGTATGTATGTATGTATGTATGTATGTATGTATGTATGTATGTATGTATGTATGTATGTATGTATGTATGTATGTATGTATGTATGTATGTAATACTATGTATGTATGTATGTATATATGTATGCATGTATATGTATGTATGTATGTACATGTATGTATGTATGTATGTATGTATGTAAGTATGTATGTATGTATGTATGTATGTATGTATGTATGTATGTATGTATGTATGTATGTATGTATGTATGTATGTATATATGTATGTATGTATGTATGTATGTATGTATGTATGTATGTATGTATGTATGTATGTATGTATGCATGCATGCATGTATTGTATTTTCCATTTTCAATACTTTATTATGGTGCGATGTCATTTCCTGCAAAGTCGCTATGCCGCATGTTGTCAGTAGCCTATTAGCCCAATGTTCGTAAAACGAACATAATTATGCCGTTTTGCATATGTTATTTGAGATTTGTCTAAAAACAATATATATACGTCCAAACATTATTTTTAAGGTCCAAAATATCATCGCAGTTGATAAAAATTTTGCCTAATAAAGTTTTGGTCCATAACGGGTTAACCTAAAGCTAGTCGCATGGCACGAGTTTATTCACAAGCGCTAGTTGAAAGTCTACATCCATAGAATGAGTTCAGCGCGTGTGTGAGCGACGGTTGACTCTCTGTTTGCTTCAGCAAAATGTTAATTAACTGTCGAATGGCCTGTCATTAATAAAATTTCAATTAAAGCAACTCCGGTCAAATCTACAAAAGGCGATATGTATAAATGTCCCATTGAAATTTAATAAATAAAATTAAGACACTAATAAGAAAGGTGTTATAGCAAGCATCATAATCCCAGTTGATACAAATATATAAATTAACGTGTTATTACCGCTCGTGCATGGACTGTAGTAGGCCACTTTGATGTTCGTGTCAGTCGTGCATGCCGCTCTCGTCAGTGCACACTCGCTGTCGTACGTCTTTCCGTCGCTTCCACAGACTGAATAGTATGGGTAGCACACCGTGTTGCAGACACACGTCGGCTTATTCTTTTCATTCATAGCGCACACTCGACCAGTAGGACAAGTGATGTCGCTGCAAGTCAGACCTAACAAAGCAAACATTCAGGACTAAGCACTTCAGATAATGATATTTTGATGGATATAATTATTATGACAGCTTGCAACCTTATAAATGACCTATACATGTACATTGAACACCATATTCACTCGTTTTTCAATGATGGGAATAAACCAGAACTTTCTTTCATTCTGACTGGATGTGGTAGGTCAGCAAAACTCAGTAAAAGGTAGATAATGGTCTGTACTTTGGTAGGATTGATGAATTGAAGACATACCTTGATTGCATTTTCCACTGTGTTTCATCGTAACATTGCTGTTTATCGTACAAGCCTGCTTCTGCAGCTCGCATTCGTTGTTATAAGTGAGACCATCGCTGCCACAAACCGGGTTTTGACCACACAGACATTTATCAATGCAGACACAAGTTGGTCGACCCTGGTCATCGATGGCACATCTTTTGTCTAGTGGACAGGACATCTTGTCACAAGCAGAGGCTACAAAAATAGTATATTAAATGTATTACTTGTACAAAAGAGAAACAGTTAAGAACGGTTTTTAAAATGCATACAACTTACTAAATTGTATTATTTTGTTCAGCCATTCATGGCGTAGAATGCGATGCATTTATGGTTAGATTTAAAGGTTTTAATTGCATGCTATGGAGTATTCTTCTTCAGCCAAATATGACCACATGCACGTTGTCCAATTGCAGCGGCTGTGGCTTTATTACCAATAAGTCGTATGCAGTTTATCGCATTCCTACTCACCTTCTACGCATCTGCCGTAATTGAGCCACCGGATGCTGGTGCTGCTGGTACAAGCTTTCTTCCGAAGCAGACAATAGTTGGCGTATGTTTTATTGTCACTGCCACAGACGGGAGATCCGTAGCTATCGCATTGAGAGTTACACACACAAATCGCGTAACCGTTTTGATTAACCTCACAAATTCTGTCCGATGAACAAACGACTCCGTTGCACGGACTTCCTGCGAAAGAAAAAAACAGAAATCTTTAGAACTTAAATCGTATTCTCGTATTCTCCAAATTTCCAAAGCGCCAATCGAAAGTAAAGCAGAATGGTCACTGCGTATTTAGTGGCGCTGCGTCGAGTCACATGGGTTGTCTAAAGTAGGTAGGCCCTATATGTGTATGGTCTCAATATTTTGTCAGAGATGAGATGAGATGCTGCATGAAGATAATACTATCTTGGAATAGCTCAACGTTTCAGTCTAATAATGGTTTCAAGATTTGTCAATATCTATGTCCTACATTAACTGAAATGTCTCTCGAAATAGTTTTACTCTTCTTATCCACCTGACGGAATGATACACAAATCTCTGAGCAATATTCACCTTTTCTGCACGGTCCATGTCGCTGCACTGAGATGGTTTTGTTGGTCAAACAAGCAGCAATAGTGAGGAAACACTCGCTGCTGTAAGTCTTGTTGTCCGTTCCACAGACCTCGTTTGATCCGGGATAGCAGGATAGAGAGCAGACGCACATTGGTCGATTGCGTTCATCCACGGCGCACCGTTGACCGTAGGGACAATAGGTGTAGTCGCATCCTGGACCTTCAAGAAAAAGACAACAATCTTTACAGATTGCAAGCAAGTGACCGCGATACCTACTATCTTAATGTGGTTGTATTGGAAGAAGATGATTGCTCGAGTCTTCCAGTCATTGGTATCTTCAGAGGACTGCAAACCTTTTCTAAGCAAGCGGACGATCGTTGAAATCACAAAGATAAATCGAGACAGATTTGATGTTTCTAGCAGTTATAATATTACACGTACAAAACGTCGTACAATGTATTTACAACAGCAAGAAACTGTAAACAAATTCAGAAGAGTACTAGCCTACATTCGCTTTAGGCCAATAATGAAACAGGATTGACCGGTTTAAGAGAAGTCGTGTCAATGGTTCCCCGAACCAAATACCTCACCGTAACCTTAGAAATTTCTTGGCCATCTCCCGTCCTCCCTTTGTCTTCCACCCAGCCTGACCATCCGGTCTCCTGTTCCAACCGCGCTCTTCAATTCCATACCATCCCATTGCCTTGCCCTTGCTCTTCCTTGTCTCCATCGAACCCTCTGACAGGCGATTGTTCTCGCTGCTTACGCTTTATTAAGTAGAGCAACTGATCGGTGTGCCAATTATATAAAAGAATCATATTAAGATTGCCATATTTTGTGCAACGCTACTTGTTTGATGTTCGTTTATACATGCAGAATGAAAATAGATTAAGTTACCATCATCGCATCTTCCATTGGATTTAAAAGTGATGGAGTTGTCGGTAAGGCATCTTTCCATCTGGAATTCACAGGAGTTGTTGTAAGTTTTGTTGTTGCTGCCGCAGATCGGACTGTACGTCTTAGGACAGACTGTGTTACAGACACACTTTGGTTCTGCTTGAGTCTGGGAGTCACAGTGAGTTCCGTAAGGACAACTGATTCCCTGACAATTCGATCCTAGAAGAGCAACAAACAAACTTTAGGTGACTTGAGCTGACAGACACTTCCAGGTCCATTGAGACATGTAAACGGTCCAAAATAATTTATATAATGCAATGATTATAGTAAAGATGTTGCTAATAATAATAACCAAAATGATAACAACAGCAGAACATCGTAGCAATACAGCATCTATAAAAATACCAGTGATAATAACATAAGCAATTTTGTGGGCAGGGGCGGATCCAGGGGGCCAATCCGGCCATGCCCCCATTCAGAAATGTGGTTTCTGAAGATTTTGATGGCACGAATATTCAGTAATGTTGTTATTCGATTTTTTTGAAGAATTCAAGCGAGTGTAACTTCATTTAGAAGACAGATATTTTCTTTTATCAAGAAGTATTTTTATGGCAGAGTAGCCTAATAATAGCATATCTTCTTTCCCTTCAGGCTAGAATTATTCCCTCTGGCGAGGAGTCAGCCATATGACTGAATAAAAAGGTCAGAAACTGACATGTGACGGGTTTTAAACTGATGTGTGACGGGTTTTGAGTCCTGTGCCACAATTAATGGTTCAATGGCGTGGTACAATTATAGCTTTCAGTTTATCAGCCAATCTGACCTTCTGAGCAGACTCCTGAGTAGTAGGTCGGGACACCGGTGTAGTAGTCTGTGAAGCTTTTGTTTGCCTCACAGAATGCTACACTCATCTGACAGAAGTTGTCGTAGGTCTTGTTATCAGAGGCACAAACAGGATTATATTCATTGTCGCAGTTGTTGCTGCACACACAAGATGTCTGGTTATTCACATCAATCACACAGTTCCTCGGTGCTGGACAGACAACACCGTTGCAAGACGCTCCTGAAAATATACGACACAGCGTCACCTTATAAGAAAAGATATTATTACTACAACTAAGTAAGTAACCCACCAACCAACCCATCCATCCATCCACCCCTATAAATTGTATCGCTTTTGTCAAGCCCCATGATTGTTTAAACAGTTGGACGTCCAGTCATTAAATTAGCAACCGAATATTATTTGCCCAAATAGCATTCATCATTCATTGATTCATCGTCTTACCGTAGTTGCATTGACCGGTTCGCACCATTGTGATGTTGATTCTGCCGACACATGCGTCTCTCTCCAGAAAACATAAGTTGGGATAAGTGGCTCCGTCGCTACCACAAACTGGATCATATTCTTGGGAACAGAACTGGTCACAGACGCAAACTGGTTGATTGTCTTGATTGACGTCGCATATCTTTTTCTTTGGGCATTGACGATAACCAGAGCAAACAGATCCTGCAACGGTCAAGAGTTGCAAGTTTATGCATTAAAGCATAGAACTATGTAAAAAAAATGCTGGAAACGGAATTTAAAAAAAACAAAACGTCGTTTTATTCAAAAAACTAAAAACGAAATTAGACCAGAAAATCGGAAACGGAATATAATTTGACTTGGTTACATCTTAAACTGCATATTAAACTTAGCCTAGATACCTTCTTAATTAAATTTTTACAGAATCTACAAATAACACAACACTATGAGAAGGCCATGATAATAAGTGACATTGATCTACAACAGTTTATATACAAGACTGATTTTCTATAGTACTTATGGTCTAAATTTGCAATGGTTATCTCACAATAAAGTTGACTTTGGATGCTACTCCATTAGTTGTTTCTGCATTACTGCACTTGATCGTTACTTTTAGTAATGCCTATATTTCTTGATGATGCAGTTACATGTACCTTATAATGCATGCAAATGGTCAGTGTATTCAAGACGACCGAGAGGATAATATTATTATGACATACAGATTCATCGTTTACCCCAGGATGAAATTTGTTCAAAAGTATTTAAATGCCATTCAATCTTCTGAAGCTTCTGTTTCTTAAATCCACTTAATAATTTCTTTATTCATAATAATTTAATTTGGCTTAACGAGAACTGACATTGCTTTGGGCGCTCAAAAACCGTCTTACCTTCGAGGCAGTGGCCTTTATACGCTACTTCGGTACTAGTGCCCGAAGTGCATGCCTCCCTGAAGAGCTGGCACTCGTTGCCATAAGTCCGACCATCACTGCCACAGACCATATCAATCCTGTCGGGACACGACGTATCAATACAAACACAGACTGGTTGTTTATGTTCGTCAATAGCGCACTGAGTTCCATTTGGACACGAAACTCCATCGCACGCGGTCGCTACAAGGAAAGAAAGATAATTTTCTAGGTTGGAAATCACTTGGGTTTTTGTACAAATTTTAAATTGTCTCTAAACTCCTTCTTCTTTTATTCGGGAAAGTGGAGTTGCTATGAGAAGCTACTCTATTATGTTTTCTTCATTACTGTACTTATTCGTTTCTTTAAGTAGCGTCTATAAATCTATATAAATTATGGACCATGGTCGTTTTGTGGACAAATAAAGAACCTAGAATTGCATTACAAAATAGGAAAGTTATTTTACAAATATCAGTTTCGTTAAATCATAAATACAATTTTCTAATCTACCACAGTGACTGGCTTTGTTGGTTCTTTCATTATCATACTTCTAGCATAGCCTACATGATTGTATATCTCTGTGTGTGAATCATATTATTCTATATAATTATTTATAAATATGCAACTGGTGACAGGACATTTACCCCCTGGACAATTACCCCCGGACAATTACCCTTCGACAATTACCCCTCGACAATTACCCCCGAGGACAAATACCCCCCGGACAACTACCCCCCCCGTGCCAATTACCCTCCGGACAAACCCCCCCCGTGCCAAAAAACTTAGGTGTATGTCATGCTAAACGCCAATCTAATTAAATATTTGAATGTTATTGATAGAGTTATGACTTTAGTTAGCACAATAACTAAGCAAGGTTAAGAGCAACTCCACGAAGATAGGCAAGTTATTGTTAAACGTTCAATAAAAATACTAAATAAACTGAAATCTAAAAATGGATCTAAGCTAACGTGTGAAAAAGGTTAAAGGTTCAAGAAAACTAGATAGAGTTATGACTTTTTTAGAGTTCTGCCTATTTTAGTACAAATACAAAGAGACTGGTAAAATACAAAGAGACTGGTAAAGAGATTAACGCATGAGGGAACAGGCTCACACTGTGGCACGGGGGTAACAGTCCGGGAGTAATTGGTACGGGGGTAGTTGTCCGGGGGGTAATTGGCACGGGGGTAATTGTCGGGGGTAATTGTCTGGGGGGTAATTGTCCAGGGAGTAATTGCCCTAGAACCATGCAACTATATCTAATGATAAATAATATTACTTTGCTTACTCGTTACAGCAATAATTTTTTCCGCAGGAAACTCTGATAAAACCAAATTGTTTGCTACCTTGTCGGCATTCGCCATAGTAGTCGATCGTGATGTTTTTATTGCTCAAGCACGATTGCTTTCGTAATTCACAGTCATTCGTGTATGTCTGGTTGTCGGAGCCACAGACTCGGTTGATATAGGTAGGACAATTCTCATTGCAGACGCAGATCGCACGGTTGCCAGCGACGGCACATACTTTGTTTGGCGAACAGGTAATTCCGTTGCACATGGAACCTAACAGATAACATAACATAAGTTTTAAGTGGTTCAGAAGACCAGGGCCTGTGTAAGAACCACTGCAAAGTTGACCAGGAACATCTAGTTACAGTAGGCTAGCCCAATTTTCCAAGTTTCCTTTTAAACGCTGCAACTGTGTCCACCGACACAGTGCTGTCGTCCAAGCCGTTCCAAATGTCATTAACTCTTGCACTGAAGAATTTCTGACCCAATGTTCCCGTCGGCTTCTTAAACAATTTGTACCTATGACCCCGAGTTGCTTTGTTTGGTGCTAATTCAAGGAACTTCTCCCAACCTAGTTCTTCCTTTCGAGTAATGATCTTGCATGCTTCAATTAGGTCTCCTCTGCTCCTCCGTCTCTCCAGTGTTGTTAGCCCACACCTTTCCAACCTCTCCTCGTAGCTCAAATCTCTGTAACCCCAAATCATCTTCGTAGCTCTTCTCTGTACTTTCTCCAGTTTCTCAATGTCCTGCTGCAGGTATGGATTCCATGGCTGAATGCAGTATTCCAGCTGTGGCCTAACCATTGATTTATAAAGCCTCAGTATATTGTATCCTTATCTCTAGTAACTATTGTCCTTTTTATCATGCCTAATGTTGAGTTTGCCTTTTTTGCTGCTTCAGTACATTGCCTTGAAGGCTTTGCACTCTTGTGCATGATCACTCCTAAGTCCCTTTTTTCATCACTCACCCTCAGTGCCTTACCCCCCATTTCATATGCAAACTCCTGGTTCCTCCTTCCCATATGCATCACTGAGGACTTTTCCAAATTAAAGAGCATTTGCCAGTCCTGTGACCATCTAAACATTTTCACTAGATCTTCCTGTAGTATCTCTGCTTCTTCTTCGTTACTCACTGCTCTACATAATTTTGTGTCATCCGCAAACTTAGAAATTTTTGATAGAATCCCATCATCTATATCATTAATAAAAAGCACAAACAACAGTGGTCCCAACACTGATCCTTGTGGCACTCCGCTTAGCACTGCTGTCCACCTAGAGTGTTTCTCTCCTATTCTCACTTTTTGTCTTCTCTCTGAAAGCCAGCTTTCAATCCACTTGAGTACCTGCCCACTAATCCCGCATGCTTGTAACTTTTTAACTAGTCTTTCATGGGGTACTTTATCAAATGCCTTTGCAAAGTCTAGGTAAATCACATCCACTGGCTTTCCCTCGTCTATCTTCTCAAAGACCTCTTCAAAAAGTTCCAACAGATTTGTCAAACACGAGCGTCCCTTAGTAAATCCATGTTGACTACCTTTTATAATATCATGTTCATTCAAAGGCACAATTCCATATTATTTGGCAAATAATTTGCGCTAATATAATTTATAATGCTATGCAAGTCGAGACATAAATGTAAAATGTCAGAGGTTAAATATTTTACATCCATGTAGGCTACTCTAAAAAATCTTCAATATCAAAATATTTATAAATAACTAAGATCTGCGTGATGATCAAACAATAGCAACACTTGCCTTCATGTGTACACTGTCCATAGTAGCTGACCGTGACGTTACTGCTGGCTTGGCATGCCTTTATAGTCAGAGAACAATAGCTGGAGTAGGTTTTGTGGTCGCTTCCACAAACTCGATAGTTATCGTCGAAGCAGTTTGCATAACAGACACACGCAGCTTCGTTGTTCTCGTCCACGGCACAACGTTTGCCCGACGTGCAGCTTACACCCTCGCATGGATTACCTACGATCGATATAAAAACTTAGATGTAGCAAATAACACTGCAATGTGCAGTAATTGTGTGTACAGCGTCGATCCACCCTTCGATCGGCGAACCAATTTGAGCTTCTGTTTCTCTGCTCGCGGACTGCTATCCGACAGCGTCGTTCATTCTCTGTCGCTTGTCCTACAACCTGGAATGGTCTCCCTGTTACATTGCGCATAATTCCCAGGGGTCACTCCACTCTGTTCCTTAAGAACCTACAAACTTTCTTATTTTGACGTGGTTGGACCGGGAGCGCTTCTGAGTAGTCTACTTTGAAGAGGCGTATATAATAAATTTCTGAAATAAATAAATAAATAAAATAAATAAATAAATGTATGAATGAAGGACATAGGATTTGTCTCAAACAGTAGCATAATCTTGTACACGATAGAGGAGATCATGGAGTCTCAGAGAGTCGGAATCAAAACATTTTGAGGCTGCATTGGTGCATTTGTTTCGTTTCCTCCATTTTAAATTCGCAAATATCAAACAACTAATTCAAGCTTCTTTTCCACATTATTTTATACAAGCTGAATTTAGACTACATGTACTATACGAAACACGATGTCATAGTCCCCGGCACTGCGATTCAGGGTCGCAATACAGGAGAGCATTGGCAACCACTGCCAGTCTGTGAGATAATAAGAAAGCGTAAAAATCATGCAAAACTACGTTTAGAATAAAAAAGTACAACAAGCACATAGACCACAAATATTTTTTCGGCGAACATACTTTGCAAAATAGGAAAACTGTAGTTTGTACTAAGCCAATAATACCAACTGCCCAAGACGACGAGTTTCATTTTTGCGCAATTTTTATAAATTATTCACAGGAAACAAAAATTGCTAGACAGAACGTCAAAATGAATTATGTTGTCATCTATTAATAATTACTGCTTATGATTATGGTGATGACGGTGGCAATAATAGAAGGAGGACCGACCTTTTGGTTTGAATGTTGTGCTTGTCGGAATGGTGTCTGTAGGTGGTTGCTCAGTGAACGCTGACGTTTCTACAAATGAAACAGTTGAATAAAATGTCTGTTTACGTAACACAGAGGCAACAGTACTATGGTGAGCATTGTGTGAATCTTACATTCAACTATCAACATGTCTGATTTCGCAAAACAGAAGATGTGATGCACCTAAGTTATAGATGATTAATTCAATATAATAATGAAAAATCGCACTTCACTCACCTTCGCTTAGCTTACCTTTGCACTATCTTCCGTGTACTAGGCTACCTTTATTGTCACGCCATCTACCCTAAACTTTCTCAAAGATGAATTATTGTATGTTTCTTCTAGAAACCACATACCTGGCCACGTAGCAAAACTCGCTACGGCTGCGACGTAGCAGACGGTTTTCAGGACGCTCCCTTTCATGTCGGCTACAGTTGAAGATCGTTGAGGAACCAGTTGCTTCCAATGAATGAATCAGGTGAGAGAGGACGGCACTTATATGCAAGAAAGATCCAACATGGCGGCTGTTTGCGGTCTCAAAGAGCGACAAAAGATGTTTGTCTGTTTTGGTTGGCGGTTTTTCAACTGAAATTTGAAATCCTGTTGGAATCAATAGGTGCGGGATGGGGCGACAATCTAGTCCTCGGTACGTTTTAGAAAAAGTAAAAATAATATTATGTTTCATGTGAAATCGCGCTTATGAGAAAACGATCCCAAAGGCCGAATATCAATTCTAATTTCTAAGAAATTCAGTGGCTCCTCGTCAGTGGCTGCGGCTGACTGAATTTGGAAATCCCGTCGAAGGGTTATTCCGATCTTTGTCGTCAGTCATGCGAAACACACAAGCTACATTCAGCTATAGGTCTTCTACAGTCTATACTCAAAGCTGATGCTAGGCTCATTGTCCGTCTTCCTCGAATCTACGACATTTCTACATTCATGGCTGAACAACTTCACTGGCTTCCACGCTCTGCTCGTGTACAATTCAAAGCTCTTATTTTGGGTCTTTCTCTGAAGTATTTTTGTGATCTTATACTTTCATGAGAGGAGACTTAGGGGAGACATGGAACGCTCTCCCCAATGTTTGTGGTTGGGACTGTCCATGTTGATATCCCCCCGCAATGTTTACGAACTATCCATTAAATTAATAGCGTACGTAAATTTGTGCAGCAGTGTTAGAAGCTTTAGGACATTTTGTTGTTAATTCTGGTAATATATGAAGTAAAGACTATAAAGGGACATCAGCTATATTGAGAGAGAGAGAAAATAATATTTTCCATGAGATTTTGACCAATTAACTAAAACTAAAAAATAAATAATAAAAAAGTCAGAAAATTTGGTCGACAAAAATGATGGAATATGTCGTCGGAGACTCGGCGATCTTCCTTGGGCCGCTAGTTCGCCCTCCCCCCATCTGCTGAACCGAGACTCCGTCTATGTATACTTCGCCCCCCCCCCCCAATATCTGCTGCTTCGCTGCGTCCTCTTAGGTTCTCTGATCGGTTTGACCTTTTTGTCTATCAGCGTCCATGCCATAAACGTTATCAATGTCAATGTTAGTCACCATCATACTCAAATTTGTACGATCGTATTGAACATGTATTCAATGCGTGATTTAGTGATCCTCCTTGCCAGCAGCAATCATCTTCCTGTATTATTTAAATTGAACCCCATTCACGTCGCTGTTGCATAATGGTTTCTGTGTATCGTGCATATTCTGGATAACTGGATAAGAAGTGTTAGAGATTGTTATTACGTTCAGAAGACCGTTTAGATGTTAATGAGCGGTTCATCGTTCCGGATCG
Organism: Lumbricus rubellus; assembly: GCA_945859605.1. Classification (NCBI taxonomy): domain Eukaryota; kingdom Metazoa; phylum Annelida; class Clitellata; order Crassiclitellata; family Lumbricidae; genus Lumbricus; species Lumbricus rubellus. Next base: position 35,289,049 of record OX243822.1, on the reverse strand, counting down.
ATGAATCGACACGGTGTGGTGCCGCCTTCTTGAAATCACCATCGCTGATGAAATGACTTCTGTCACTTTCGCCGAAACTAGATGACTCATCGCGACGCCGAGCTTCAACGACTTTAACTGAGACTCCGTCAAATCAACCTTATATATATTTATATATATATATATATATACATACATACATACATGCATAATTATATTATATGAGACTCCGTCAAATTCACATTATATATACATACACAATTACATATATTATATAAATGTTTATATAATGTATATTATAGTGTATATATACATGTATATACACCGTGAGGCATAAAAAAGGAAGCCCCTAGAAAAATCGTTATTATTTCAACAATTTTCAACCAATGCCAATGAAATTCAGGAAAATTATAGCCAAGTAGCAAGCAATGTAAAAAATTACAGTTTTTACAATTTACTGTTTGCGTTTAGCTTCTACGCATGCGCGAAATCGCTTGCGCCATTCACGCACCGCCGAGTCAATAATTCGCTGGTAAAGATCGTTTCAAGCTTGCAGTCGCCTTTTGTTGCGTCGATATCTAGCCTGCCTAGTGCATTTCATCTGGTTCACGGACTAAAAATTATCCACAGTTGCTTCTCGTTGCAATACTCAAAATGTAGCAGTTGGAACTCGAAACAGAGATAGCCTATTGCAGCGACCCCTTTTACGCACACGTCAGACGTTTTTAGCAAATCTCTGATGTCGGTGTTTCTTCTCTGGGGCGCACGGCAATTCACTTTGTTGAACGGGGGTAAAAAATCAACGGCCAATACTTAGTCTAGGCATACAGAGATGTTTTATTTATGGAAGGCCGTATACATGAAATTCGAGAACTCTCTGAATTTTACATTTTCCTGCAAGATGGTTTCCTGCACACAGAGTTCGATAAACGGTTGCACTTCTGACGAATAAAACTCCTGACTTCATAATTCCTACATTACGGCCCCTAACAGCACATACCTGAATCCTGTTGGTTATAAAATATGGGGATGCGTGCAGGAAATGGTGTACAGAACAAAGGCCCGTGATGTTGGTGATCTTCGTAAGCAAATCATGCTAGCTTGGAACGATCTTGATCAGCGAATTATTGACTCGGCGGTGCTGTGAATGGCGCAAGCGACTTCGCGCATGCGTAGAAGCTAAAGGCGGACAGTAAATTGTAAAAGCTTTAATTTTTTACATTGCTTGCTACTTGGCTATAATTTTCCTGAATTTCATTGACATTGGTTGAAAATTGTTAAAATAATAACGACTTTTCTAGGGGCTTCCTTTTTTATGCCTCACGGTGTACATCGGACGAAAGGCTATAATACGCTAATATCGAAGGTAATCATCACAACCAGCAGAATGACCGGCAACCTCTATTCTGCAATCTCTGTCAACATCGTTGAATCTCAAATCGACCGAACAAGTCAACTAAGGACAAGAGAGAGACAGAGGAGTCTACTCTGAACCACTCTTTCCCATCGCCATTTCTTTCGACCATTTACATCAAGGATTTATTTAGCGTCTCTTTGTGTAGACTAAGTCTGATCAGGAGCGCTTCCGACCCAACACTGCCAATTTTTAAATGCGCAAAATATTCAGAGTGGTGAACAATGGAAGCACCAAATGGAGCCCGTTCAAAAGCAAATGGCTAACAACCGAGAGGGAAAACGATTCTGTTTGAAATTATTTGAAGGAATAAGATGAGCGAAGACAGCGGCGAATCCGGTGCATTCAACGTAGGGCAGCTGCATATGTCGCGAACATTGTCCGGAGCGAGAACCGCCAGAGCAACACGATTATTCAGCATGAGCTCCGCTGCTGGAGGGGAGCCAGTGGAGCGCATCCAGCACATAGCCGGAGACATGGCTGAATATCGGGTGCATCAAAAAGCTTGTGTCAGAATGCAGGATCCGGATCAGGCGTACCAGTCGCCCAGATGTATGCGGGCATAATTATGGTGAACAAAGTGGCATTGTTAAGTAAGTAAGTAAGTAAGTAAGTAAGTATATTCTTTAATGTACCAGCTGCAAAAACGCACTCTGGTTTACAAGCACAAAAAACATGACACAAAAAAAACAAATACAAAACAAATCTGGCAGCCATCAACGGCGCCCACTCATATAGCTCAAGCCTATCGATGGACTGTGATGAAGGATGGGCGATTGTAATAGCCATACTACATCAATGATCACTCACTACTTTCTGGAGTAAGCTATAGGCTATCGAGCAACTGTACGGAACTGGCAGTTTGAATCACAGCATCATTTGTAATTAACGCTCTCTCTCTCTCTCTCTCTCTCTCTCTCTCTCTCTCTCTGTCTCTGTCTCTGTCTCTGTCTCTGTCTCTGTCTCTGTCTCTGTCTCTGTCTCTGTCTCTGTCTCTGTCTCTGTCTCTGTCTCTGTCTCTGTCTCTCTCTCTCTCTCTTTCTCTCTCTCTCTCTCTCTCTCTCTCTCTCTCTCTCTGGCTAAAGACCATGCACAGGAAATGGAGATGCTATGTGTGGTAACAATAGGTGTAAACAGTTTTGTAGTTCTATTGTTTTCTTGGAAGGATCTCATTTTTGTTTATTATTCTTGTTTTCCTGTTAATTTTTTAGGTAATCATTATTGTTTATTTACGGCTGCAATTATTTTCCTTAATTTTATTTTCGTCAAACAATCTTAAGCTGTCGCCTTACTTTCAAGGATTATGCTAATTCAGGTCAGTAGGCTATTTGACCGTATTACTCAGTGTGAATCGCGTTGCTTGCTAATTAAAATTAACTTACGAAAACAAGGTTGTTTCAATTTGAAACTGTAGTAGGCTACACAAGGCAACAATTATTTATTTTTTCAAATTATCTGCAGTGTTCTTGTGAAATAGTGCAGAAGTGATTTGCGAGTTTTAAATTTTTTTATAGTATTAAACCGACGTTTTATTCCGTTTTTTCCCAGTACAGGCATTCAACTTTTTTAAAATCTGTGGTTAGGATAGGCCCTATTGATCTACCTCGGGACTGGGCATAAAGTTCGGGGGAAATAATGTCCGGGGATAAAGTTACCATTTCAAGCGCCATCACCTAAGTTCTATGCCTAATCGTTTACTATTCATAACAATTCTCTCAGCTGTGAAATCTTCCGTGTACACTGTACACTAGTGTACAGGCATAGTCTCAGTCTTTATAATTATAGCCTCATTTGAGGAACGAAATAACTGCTTTACTTTTCTCTGCCATACCAAATCGTTGCCACTTATTTCAAGTTTGTTGGTGGAAATGAAAACGACCATGATGATGAAGAAGAAAATAAATGACAATTATTATTATTGTCTGAATCAAAATAAATTCCCCCTCTCCATTGGAGACAATTTATCAGACTAATAATGAAGAAGTGACTTCTTAGATGTCTCCACTCATTTGAACATCCTCGTCGCCGTCATCGTCGTCGTTATCACCACCATCATCATCATCATCATCGTCGTCGTTATCACCACCACCATCACCACCACCATCATCATCATCATCATCATCATCATCATCATCATCATCATCATCATCATCATCATCATCATCATCATCATCATCATCATCATCATCATCATCATCATCATCATCATCATCATCATCATCATCATCATCATCATCATCATCATCATCATCATCATCACCACCATCACCACCACCACCACCACCACCACCACCACCACCACCACCACCACCACCACCCCCATTACCACCACCACCACCACCACCACCACCACCACCACCACCACCATCATCAACATCATCATCATCATCATCATCATCATCATCATAAACATATTTTTATATTAAGCACAAGAAATCGTTCGTGTTCTGATTTAATTTTTATTTGCAGATCTATGAATCGAAAGACCTGACGTTCAATTGTTTTTGCTGTCATCCATTGGCGCCCGCAGATAAATTTTTCCGCACAATCGTCAAGGTTAAAGTTTTCAGTTAGAGTGTGAGAGAAGACTTAATTTAGTAAAGAACGATATTAAGAACCCTGGTATTTTTCATAGACGTCTTCAAGTGTAAATTTCGAAGTCTCCCTTTTTGATCATCGCCAAAATGCTTTAGCTTGAACAAATTGTCAAACGCCAAAATGTTGCAATTTTTTATATCGGTTTAAATTGTCCATAAGTGGGGACGTCCACCCATGTTGTCATCAATACTAAACTACTGGCAATATTACACGTAGGCTAGATAGCACGTTAGTCGAACTCTTACCATGAACCTCTGCAACAAAATAATGATCACGATAAGAATAATAATTATTGATCAAAAGTCAGTAGCCGTTCAAGTGCAACTTCTTTCTCCGAGGTGTGTTCTCACAACATGAAGTTCAGGGCTGAATAATTATTACTGACAATACTAGACAACTTGTTAGAAATAACTGAGCATTATAATCAGTTAAAAGCTATCGTTGCGTAATTGAAGCGACATTAATATTCCTTTCGTCAATGCAGTGGAACATAATCATTTCATTTTTGTTCAGCGTCATCACTCCACCGCAAAAGTCGAATTGCCTCCATCAACCACCTGCAACAAATGAACCAAAAAATTGTTCGATTCTCAAGCAGATAGCCGTAAAAAATTGATTTACAAATAACGACTTATTCAGAGTTTCCGAATGAGTAAAAAAACAGTTTAGGTTTAAACATTAGACACTATACAGCTTTCGAGTTGCTGCTTTAGTTAAATCAGCTTTAGATGCACATAATTATCCTAATTTAACTGCGACACATATACAATCTATTACATGTGCCATTGATCGTGAACAAATTATGCTCGTAAAAAATAGAATTTAAACTTGCAATATTCTGAAATTTGATAAAATAATGATGGATGTTTGCTCATTTAAAGTAAAATTCATTGCTTTACTTGACGATAGCTTGAATTTCTCCACACATTATTTACAATTTAACCTATAAAAGTATGCCATCATTGGTGATTTTAACCTACCAATAGTATATTATTATTATTATTATTTCATAATCCTTTGTCTTGCAAACAATAAGCAAATGAGATATAATTCCGCTCATCTGCTTGAATGTTTATCATTCGTATAAGAATTAACTCATATGGAGATAAAGACATTTCGCAAATGAACGGTTGCCGCGTTCATTATTTTGCTCATTCTCTAGATTGCGTTCATTGAGTCAAGAGAGATGATAAGAATCAAAATAATAACTTTATACTGTCATTGAACACTGGAGGACACGATTAAATGCATACGCAGGTCAATTTAGAAAAGTATAATTAATATAAATATAAACTAGAGAATGAGCAAAATTCCTCCAGTGTTCAGTGACAGTATAAAGTTATTATTTTGATTCTTATCATCTCTCTTGACTCCTCAAACCTGTTCTTTGTGATCGTTATGGGTGTTTAGTGTGTCTAAATTCAAATGCCTATAATTTATAGTCTCTTTCAACGCGTCGGGTGTTTTTACTTCCAAGAGATTCTCACATCTTGCTACGGGTAAACTTTATTCGACAAATGAAAAAATAATAATTTTGTCCTCTATAGAATCATTTAATTAATGCCAAGAAATAAACGATTTTTATTTCAGTTGTGCTGTGAGGATGTTATCGGGATATAGTTGAATAAAACTGCCACCATTTCTCCTAATAATTAGGACCATACATGTACCTTAATAACACGCTCCCTCGTGAGCGACGATGATATTTTCCTCTGTGTGACATGCCGTCGATTTGAGCACACAGAGGTTGTTGTAGGTCTTGCCGTCGCTGCCACAGACTTGATTCTTGATCATTATACAGTCGATAGGACAGACACACGAGGGACCATTTTGCGAATCCTCGACACAGGTCCCGTAGAATGGACACTCGTACCCTCTGCAACCTGCGACATCAACAGAGAACCAGCGTATTTAAAAAAAAGATATGATACAATCAATACGGAACACATTTCGACGGGACTTATTTACCAACAATCATATCAATGTAAACTCTGAAACATCTTTTGTCTATATCCAGTTTCTCCATTACTTTGAGAAGTGTGAGCAATCCCACCTCCTTCCTACAGACCAGTCTGGTTTTTAGGCCTCTCCCAAAACTACCCCTCTAACACTGGTCTACTCTGCTGTTGACTACCTCCAATGTGTCTTTGATAACTTATGTGCGATCACGATATTCTTTTCCGTCGTCTCGAGCAGGGATGCCACTCTAAATTTTGAAAAAAGGCTAGATCCTGACAAAAAAAACCTAGAAACCTAGATTACACCGAAAAAACCTAGATCTAGGTGGAAAAAGCTAGGAGTGGCAACCCTGGTCTCGAGACCGCCTATGAGGTTAACGATCTTCCGTTTAATGGCTTCGTTACTTAACCCTTATAGGGTAACCCTTTTCGGTTACAGTTGATGGTAACCGGGGGGGGGTAAAAAATTACCCCCAATTTATTTTCGTCAAATCTATGGAAATGTTTAACCAATTTCGGTCCTGTTTAATTTATCTGATAGACAAGGACATTGTTGAGCGTAATGAGTGAACAATCTTGAATTAAAATGATAACTCGTGATTATAAGCGGTCTGATTAGCATTAGCTCATGACCAAATCCAGCAGGAACACACGGCGCTTGTCCAAACGTAGGCCCACTGAATGTGCGTGATCTCGCCATGTTGGATTCTGCAACTTCTATAATTATGATAAAAATTATATGCGTTGAGCGAAGCTGCATCAACCAAGAAATAGAAGAGGCGATCTTCTGGTCCTGCAACTGCAAGTGTATCCCTTTGTTTCCTGGTCGAATGAGTCAACGGCGCCTTTTGTGGCGTTCTAATCACCTATTTCTTTCGATAGCTTTATACAAAATAAGTAAACTATGGTCAACTGGTGGAGCAGGTCAGCCAGTTCAAATACCTGGGCAGTGTAATATCAGAGGACGGCTATTGCAAAGCAGATATTAAGAGCAGACTAGCTCAGGGTAAATATGCCTTCATAGAAAAGAAAGGGATACTAACTGGAAATATGAATATGGAACTAAAGATAAGAATGATAAAATGTCTGATATGGACAGTTGCAACATATGCTGCTGAGTGCTGGACAATGATGGGTACGGATAGGAAACGAATAGAGGCCTTTGAAATGTGGACGTGGAGGTGAATGTTGAAAATAAGTTGGAGAGACAAAATCACAAATCAGGCAGTCTTGGAAAGGGCAGGGGTGCAAAGGTAACTACTACAATTAATAAGCAGAAGAAAGCATCGGTGGCTGGGCCCCATACTTAGAGGAGAGGGTATGATGGTGACGTTGCTGGTGGGACGTATGGAGGGGAAGGCAACGAGAGGCAGAAGAAGATTAAAATATGCTGAGTGATCTCGACAACGGAGATGTATATGGTTCCACCAAGAGGAAGGCGCAGGACAGAGCGGGATGGCGGCGGTCGGAGAGGATCACCAGATCGTCCATGTCACAAACCTGCTCAACAGCAGAAGACTGAAGAAGACACTAATATAATGCAGCCTGAAATAGAAATCATACAGCAAAGAATGGCTATTGGCTAATTCATATGCAAAAATACAAGAACCACATATATCCAGCAATTCAGTTCTATCAACTACTATGCTTACATCAACATAGTGTAGAAATGATTTATCCAGTACTGGAATATGAAACCTTACTTTTCACACTAGTCTGCCGCTAGGTGGCAGCGCAATGTGGCACAGCTGAAAACGACATTGTGAAGAAAAAAACCTATTTCTTGAAATTTTGGAATCATATTCTTGGTCCTTTTCTCTAAAATATTTAATATTTGGAAAATTTTAGCGTGATATATTATCAGGCATTGGAGATATTTGAAGAAAAAATGACGCACTTTTTTGAATCACGGTGTATTTACTCTTTCATGGTGCACGTTCCACGAATTTCCTCTTCACCTCTCAGGCCATTCCCTAGATGCACTCTATCAACTATCTACATATCTGGTGTCAGAGCATAACAGTAATTTACAGTAATTAGTTAACAAGAGGAAGTTAAGGAATCGTTTTAGTTGGATGATCACAAGATTATAATAATAAACGATTGTGATATAATGTAATTATCGGGATTATGTGAGAAAAGAAAGAGAACAAAATACAGAGAGGAACACAGAGTTAGAGGAGCGTTAGTTCAGTAGAACTCACCCTGGGACAGAACAAAACTCATGAGCGCTCCAAAACTCGCAACAAATAACAAGAAACTAAACTTCGCCATCTTGTCAAAATCTTCGCATTGACTCGCAGTAAAACAGAATGTGGATGACCATTATATAGCAGCAGCCGACATGCCGAGGAGGAGCACGTGTGTTGTCCGAAAGGTCATGCACGAGATGTGGACCAGAAGTAGAAGTC
>OX243822.1:35190689-35275689 GCA_945859605.1 Lumbricus rubellus | reverse complement strand
CACGCCATCTACCAGCTCTACGGGAATCTGATGGTCAACTCTACGTGTTTGCGAGGGCTTGCCACCGGTGACTCTTTCAGCTAACTGTGTTTTGTTTTGCAACTTGTTGTTATTTTTTGCTCGCTATGACTGTTAACTTAACATCATTTCGGCTAGTGAGTGCAGAGAGCGCCTCTGAGTAGAGTCGTCACTGACTCTGTGAGCGGCGCTATAAAAATGTTCAATTACAATTACAATTACAATTACAATCCGGATACACTTACAGCAGAAACTTTAGCACAAGAAGCTGACAAGGTGCTTTTCAAAGCTGTTCAGGGAAACGAACTCTATGTCCTCCGTAACCTCTTCCCAACACAGCGTGATCCATTATATAACTTTAGAGACAGGGCTAACAGTTTCAATAAAGACTCAAAAGCCAAAAACGACTCGTTAAACTTTATCTCAAGAATGTTATTCAAAAACATGTGCCATCTAGCCTATATCATGACTTAAGTTTTAAGCTGTCATGCCTACATTCTGTCGGTTGTTGATTGAATTAAACGAATGTACGTAATAGAATGAGCATTATAATCAGTCAAAAGCCATATTTATCGTAATATTACTTGTCGTATAATTGAAAACGACATTCGATAGGTTCCAAAGTTTCGTGAATGCAGCGGAATCAGTTTTTCTCTTAGTTCAGCGACATCTCCCCAACTTCAAAGCCGAACTCTTACTATCCTATCTCTAACCTGCCAAAAAACAAGAAAATAGTTCAAGAGTCTTACATTTCAGGTAGATAGCTGTACATGCATGCTATTTTGCAAAGTGAGTTAATTAAAGTTAATTAAATAAATTCGTGTGAACATTGAACAGTTTGTCGACCACATGCTTTGTTAGATCATCTTAAAAGGCACATATCATAATTTAACTGTGGTATTAGGCTAATTCTATGGACTAATACAGCTCCCTTCAGGGAGCGCAATAGGTGCCACTGTTCGCTGACTTATGCTTATGAGAATAATATCTAGACATAGCCTATTTAATATAGTACCATTAGATCAGACTTACAGGTTGACACGCTTCAACACCGATAAGTTAATGAATATATTATACGAAAATTCTGATAAAATGCAGACCATGATTTATTAAGATAGTCACTCTTGCAACCCGGCGGCTTACGAGATTTGAGTCCGTTACCTTAGTTCCGTTGATAGCTCAAACGACAGCTATCGGCTGTGACTGTTGCTAATTAGGCCTATTATTCTGATACTAAGTCATCTGTCCTTAGTGATTGTTGGTGGGCTCGCTGTTTCTAAAATCCATGGCAATGCGTCAGGGCTTTTTTTAACGTGCAGTTGCACACAAAATATGCAGTTCTAAATGGATTTGTGCAGTTGTAGAAGCAATTCTGTGCAGTTAAAATAGTAAAAATGTCATTTCCTCATTATTGGGGGCAATAATTAGACCTACTATAAAAATTGTGAAGGGACAGAAGAGGCTGTGCAGTTCTAAAAATTTCTTGCAAAAATCCCTGCAATGCGTTGGCTATTTCAATTCAATGTATATTGTCAGATCTTCGGAAGAATCAATTGTATTCCACAAGATGTCCTCTGTAAAACATATTGTATTTAATAATGCAACGAAATAATAATATAAATCTTTATTACAATTATTGTGCTATGACGATGCTATCGAGTTAAAGATTGAATGAAATTTTATTGTCAGCTTCTGGAAGACTGCTATACCTCTACGTTGGCACGATCCCTTGTAATCGAATTTGATGTAGGTATGTGTCTCGCATGCCTTCTTTGTTAGCTCACAAATATCAGCGTAAGTCTTCTTGTCGCTGCCACAAACTGCAGTTCCGTCCGTCGCGCAGTTGGGACAGACGCACTTTGGACGATTGTTAGAATCCAGAACACAGTGCCCGTATGGACATTTTAATTTCTTGCAACCTACGAGAACAAAAAGAATACATGGACATTTTAAATACTGGGTATTTAATGGTTTATACGATAAATACGGAACCCATATCTATGGGTCTTATTTACAATTAATCTTGTCAATGTTAGTGCTATCTTCAATCTTATCAATTAATTTTATCAATCTTTTCAATGTAAAGTTTACATTGAAAAGATTGATAAACTATAAAACTTATTTTGTCTCTCTATCTTCTCCCTTACTTTGGGGTATAATGATCTTCCTGCAGATCAGTCTTGCTTTTTGGTCTTCATTCCACGGAGACTGCTCTCATTGCCTTGCACCTCGAAATCCATTCTGCTATTGATATGTATGAGCTCACTCCTGTGACTTCATATGATGTCTCTTCGGCATTTCGACGTCTCGAGACCGCCTAGGGCTTAAGGGCCTATCACTGGGGGCCGTCTATCATTCATTCATTCATTCATTCATTTCAAGAATTTATATAGCGCCTATTAAAGAAATCCACTCAGAAGCGCTCCCAGTTCAACCACGGTGAAAACAAAAAAAGTTTTAAGGAGCTTATAGAACACTGACGAGTCGACCCTAGGCAGCAAGCGCATCTGCAACAGGAGACTATTCCAGACGGAAGGACCTACAGCTGAGAAAGCACGATGCTGACAGGTTGATGTTTCAACGCTCGGGACCAAAACCTTACCGCTAGAGGCAGAGACTCCATGGCTTCGGATAAACGGCTAACACCTTCTCTCGTTCCCGGATATAATAATTATGCGGCGCTGCTGGACATCTCTTTTGCTGGTGATGAAATGCAGCATGGCTCCCATGATCTCATCATCGCTGTTTTATTTTGCCGGACGTTATGAATCTCCTTCTAGTCGACTCCAATTCTGGATTCGTCGAATGTCTTAATGCATTTTAACTCAGTTTATCGGGTTTGACCAACTCCAGAAGCTTGAACTCTTTTTACTCTAGAAAAACATCCCGCTCTTTTATTTTATATCAAGTGTTCATGAATCTGTGCATTAACTTTGATTGGTCATTCATTCATTTTTATGAATTTGTATAGCGTCTCTTCAAGTAGACTGCACAGAGGCGCTCCTAGACCCAGTGCAGCCAAAGAAACTTGTCTTAAAAGATAAGAGAGGAATGCCTGAGAAGGAGTTCTAGAAAGTAGATGGAGCGTCAAAAGGAAACCATGTTAAGCAGACTTGGAGCAGTGACATCCTCACACGCCGGGGGAATCGATGTGGCTACACTGCCCAATGACCATAATATCATGAGGACTGGGTCTTATCAACGAGATCGTCAGGGTGGCGATTGGTTTGCTCTTGGGGTTAAATCTCAACGCACCCAACAGTGCCAATGCAAAGAGATGGCGAATCAAGGAGGACACCACGGTATGGTCTTCAAACAGAATTCGGAGCGAGCCAACAGACACTTCGCAATTATTAATGACATCATTTGGAGGGCCGTCCTTAGAACGGATACTAGAAGCATGAAAGAACCGCCTGACCTGCAAACGCTGCCCTGTTAGACCAATCCTGCTCCTCTCAGTTTACGCCGTTGCACATTCACACGGTCTGTCTGAAGATAAGGGGCGCTATTCAAGAAAAAACACAACTTTTCGTGTAGTTTCTTGTAAAACAAGTTGCTTTTAATAAAAATTTAATACTAAAAATAAAATGATAATAACATTGCCAAATTCTATGGCACCGTAACACAGTTCATAGGCCGCCTCACATACAACTAGTAGCCGGCGATAGGCCCTGAACTCCTAAAGATAAAAACAATTAGTCTTGAGACCAGATAATTGGATGCTCACAAGTGTATAAATGTTTATTATGAAAGAAGAATGAGTTAAGAGAGAGTAAGAAATCGAAAGAGAGAGACGGAGTTAGACAGTGCTTCAAGTGTAAAAACGAAGTGCCTGGACGCCTCTTACCCTTCAATGCTTTGCTGGCCTAATAAGTGGCAGCGCGGCATCCAGGTTTGAAACTAAGTGTCTGGATACCATCCATGACCGCCCAATCACATTCTAAGCTTTGAATTCAGAGAAATTTTAAATCAGCAGAACTCACCATTCTGGCAGAAAACGACACTCGCGAACAGAACAACACTCACAACAACTAACAAGAAACTCAACTTTGCCATCTTGCCAAAATCTTCAGTTTCAGTTAAACAATCTTTGTATGACGCTTTTATAACCACCGCCGGAATGCGCAGTGGAACGTGTGTCGTCGGTTATATTGAAATGTAGAAGTCGAGACTGGTACAGTGTGGCATAGTCCATAGCCTTCTATCACTGAAGGCTCTGGTACAGTCGACCAAGCGATTGTAACAACAGCCTTTGTTGTTACTGGTTTGTTGTTTTCGTCCATGGCCCAGTTTGCGAATCTGCATTCAGTCACAGAGTAGACGTGTCATTAAACGCTGGACCTGCTACATAGTACATTGACCAAAGCGTGCGTCTCATGCATAGGCCTACGTTGGTTTTATACGTGGCCCAATATTTCGTTCACATTAATTATTTCGGGCACCTGTTCAAAAGATCCACCCATTCTCCCACTGCACCCGAATCGTTCAGTTGGCGGCTTTGAAGAATCAATAATTATCTTTCTTAATTCTTTCAAAAATCTTTATAAGATCTCGAACACCCATAGACGTGCAGATGGGGAGAATTGTGTGTCAGCAGTTATGAATGTGAATGAGTTTTTAGGACAATGTTCACATGCCCGAAACATTGTAGGCCTAACTGTTTTTTGAGTTAAGTGTCTACGTCACGAATTGTCAGATTGGTAAAAATAAAGATCAGTTCAGATCATCACGCTCACTGAAGCAAGATCGGGTTTCAGCGTGACGCAGAAGAATGTCCATTAAAAATTTTAACCTCTTTATTTATGTGCTGTAGTTGACATTTAATGTTAACTGAAGCACATAAATAAAGAGGTTGATTTGAAGAAGAGAAGAAGATCACGATTTCGGAATTTAGGTCATTAGCCCACACACGGTATAGACCTGTATCTTCAGCCTGAGTGGCCGAGGCGGAGGGCCGACTCGTTGTGCGTCATTTGGATTTTAGAAGGTTATGGTAGGCCTACAGTTGTCGTGCTTATTTAACCCGTTTTGGACCAACGTTCGTTTTCACATGGTTCGGACACATGACGTATCGACGGCTCAGTCCATCACTGTGAGTTGCAAACCTGAACATATTATGCCCAATAAAAAGCCTTATGCTGTATCATATAGCCCTCTAAATGACCAGGTATAATTATGCAATTACACATGTGGGCCCAACGACTTTCAGTCACTTACCCCCGTAGGCGTGTTGTTTGTATGTGCACTTGTTATAGCGCCCCTTCAAGCTCTCACTACTAAGAGGCGCTCCCGAATGCAGAACGGACACTGCAATGGAGTTTCACGCCGAAGCGCTGAGCAAGTGTGAGTGAAGGACTTGCCCAAGGTCCTTACGCGGCTAGGTGGATTCGAACCTCGAACCGTCCGGCTCCAAGGTAATGACGCTAGCCACTACACCACCGCGCCACACTTGTGTTAAATACTCTCGTACACGCTTTAGTCAGAGATGTAAATTAATTTTCAATGCGGTGTTAGATCATGGTCAAGTTTGATGGTGACGATGACGACCACGATGATGAAGATAATGATTTTAAATTTGTTCTTCAATTTTCTCATTCGGTGAAAATAATTAATCTGAAAGTCGAAAAGACCACTTAGGATGTGGTGACATCTTCACTTTCTACCACCAGTCTATATTCGTTACCTTCATCACCGTCGTCGTCGTCGTCATCATTGTCATTTTACAAACATTCTGATTAAACACGATGAATCGGTCGTGTTCTCGTATTTTTATTACTGTGGGAGACGTTGAGTGTAATGATAAACGCTCTGACTTCAAGAGCACACGGATGCGGGATCGCTATACCCTCCCAAAAAACACGTCAGCTCAACCTTCTATTCGGCAGATGGTTAAGTGAACTAAGTAGTTAAACGTGATGCGCGCCTCGCATGACTGCCGACAGCAATGTTCGACTCATGTATTAAATGGTGATCATCCGTTCATTATATTCAATGTAAGCCAAACATACTGTGAGAAAATAAACGAAGACTGTTATCATTTATTAGCAACTCCACGAATCAGAAACTCAGGCGTTCAATTGTTTTTTTGCTCTCATCCATGAACGACCGCAAATATAATAATATTTTGCAGCAAAAGGAATAGCAGAATGGTCATGTTAAAGTTTGTGAGCTAGAGAGTTTGAAAAATGCAAAGCAAGAAATTAAGATGATGAAGTTTTCTCCAATAAGTTGCAAATGAATATTTCACAGTTTCGCTTTGCAGATTATTATTATCGTGTAGGGCCAATGTGTTAGTTCAGGGAATTTCTTAAAAACCAAAAATGTACATGTAGGCCTAGGTCTAGTAATCAATATCGGTGTAAATTCTCCAAGGGGTGGAAAGAAAGTGAGTGCCCCTCTTGCCCCTATAGGCTAAGCGAGTGTCCATACATGCTCTCATCAGCACTAAACTACTAACAACACTAGATAACCTGTTACATAAATGAGCATTGTAATCAGTTTAGAGACATTTGTCAAATTGAATCTATATTTCAATAAGTTCCAAAGATTCGTCAATGCTGCGGATTAAGTTTCCTCTTTTCAGCGGCATTTCTCCCACTCTCAACCACCTGGAAATAATGCATGAACAAAGAAATAGTTAAATAGTCTTCAGTAGATATATGTGCAATCATGCTAGTTTGGAGATAATGACTAATTCAGAGTTGCCGACTGAGATAAATAAATTCGTGGACATGTTATTAGACAACTTTCGAAGTTAGCAGTGGTATAAATTTCGCAATTTCTGCTTGGCTGGGTGAGTTACGTCTTTAATAGAGGCGCAGCCACTGCTGGATTACGTATCACTCGTATAAGAATTAAATCAGATGGAAATGGGATATTTCCCAAATGATTGGTTGCTGATTTTCAGAATCTTATTTGCACTTATCCTAAATCTAGTTTTGAAGTTTTCAGTAATGATAAAAAGTTATTATTTTGATGCTTGCAATTTGCCCTTGGTGATCGTTGCTGGGACCCGCTGTTTATGAAGTCAATGACAACGCGTCAGACATTGTAACTTCAAACTATGAGTCAGTTGCCTTCCACAAAATGTCCTCTATGGAACATTTGGTTAATGCTACGAAATATCATACAATCTTTATTGCAATAATGTGCTATGACGATGTTATTGCGCTAAAGTTGAATAAAAACGTCAGCTTTTGTTTGATACCTTAGCGACACGCTCCATTACGAGCGACGGTGATGTTGGTGTGCGTCTCACATGCATTCTTTTGTAGCAGACAAAGATTATCGTAAGTCGTCTTGTCGCTGCCACAGACTTTACTCCCACCCGTCGGGCAGCTCGTGGGACAGACGCACCTGGGACGATGGTAGGGGGGACCCAAGACACACAGCCCGTTGTATAGACAGATGAAATCTGTGCAACCTACGAGAACAAAAAGAGGAGATTACTTGGGCGTTTTAAATACATGGGTATTTATATGTTTCATATGATAAATACGGAACACGTATCGATGGGTCTTATTTACAATTAATCTTTTCAATGTAAACTATAAAACGTCTTTTGTCTCCCAAGTTTCTCCCTTCATCATCATCATCATCATCATCAAGAACCTTGGGCTCAATGCCCGTAGGAGTCCGACGCCACTCTCTGTCTGAGTCTGTCTCGTGCCATGTTGCCCAGCTTCAACCGGTCCGGTCAGCAGGTCCGCTCCATGCCATAAAGATCTTGGAGCAGCTAGACCACCTTGTCTGATTGAAGAGAATCGTGGAAAAGAGGCATGAAGGACAACGTGGATCAATGCCCGTATGTGTCCCACGCTCTCTCCTCTGGCTCTCTCCATCGGTCTGCCCTGACCGGCCTGTGCATGTCTGCTCCACCTTGAAGCATCTGGGTCGCTATGTCACTTGTGTCGTGGTTTTTGCGGATTACAAGTTTCTCCCTTGCTTTGGGGAATAATGATCTTCCTGCAGATCTGTCTTGCTTTTTTGGTTTTCATTCCACGGAGACTGCTCCCCTTGCCCTGCTACTAGAAATCCATTCTGCTATTGATATACATGTATGAGCTCACTCATTATGACTTCCTGTGATGTCTCTTCGGCATTTCGTCGTCTCATGACCTCCTAAAGCAGTGCTTTCCAAACTGCGGCCCGCGGGGTGTATGCGGCCCTCGAGCTGATTTTAAGTGGCCCGCCTAAGATAGTGAAATTTTTCACATTTTTTGAAAATAAAGAAAAACAAGTCGCAGACCAACTAAAGGCTATGAGTTGGTTTGACATTGTGAATACAAAATCAGGTTCCATTGATGCATTGGTTATGATTATTCTATGGTAAATTTTGATACAGCTTTTAAACAATTTGAATTTGATCATAGTTGTTGCCTTTTAGTTCACTGGTGTAGCCCTCGGCTTCGAGAAAAATTCTTTGGTGGCCCGCGGTGTCAAAAAGGTTAGACAGCACCGTCCTACGGTTTATGGACCTATACCCTCTACTGGCTTTTTCTCATCGCGGGGTGTTACGCACTTGGAATGCTTCTTCTAAACGGTTCACCCAATGATAGGCGCTTTATAAATTCTCAAATACAATACAATACAATACAGATACAATACTCGCTAAGAGTCAGAAGTGATTTTGGAATAGAGAAATGCTGTTTTTCCAATTCACTGAATGCCTCAGACTTTCCTGAATTGTTTCATATTATATGCAATTAATTGAAACACAATTATAGCCTGGTGTCATCTTATTGTCATTTTTCATTTAACATTGCGCTGCACAGAAGAGGCAAAATGTAATTTATGAATGAAATTAATCAGATGAAAGTGAGATGATTACTAAATGAACGATTACTAATTCTCCTTTTCCTGCAATGCTTTGTCTCATTGCGCTGCACTTCCCCAGTTGGTCCATATCTCGCTTATGAATTTCATAGGGTTCTGACTTTTTCACTTAGGCTTACTACAATGTTGTTAGTTTGATTCGTTAAAAACCTCTAACTATTCGACAAGTGTGTCTTTGGTGAATCTTGTGGTCTAATGGCGGTTGAACGCAGAAAACACTACTGTAAAAAAGCCCAGAAATTGCGTCTTTTAAAAAACCTTCAGACAGAATGTCTCAAATCATGCGATGAGTCATTGTCTTTCTGCTTTCTCGTGCATATGAATATAATAATTGTCCTTGATTACACACTCGATTATAATTGTCAATGAGTAAGCTTACTGCCTACAATTTTTATTATTCTCATCTCATCGTAGTTGTAGAAATAATTAATGTTAGCTTCTATTCACTTACCGAGGCACTTTTCATTGTGATTTACGGTGACGTTGCTGTTGGTCGCGCATGCCTTCACGTTAAGCTCGCACTGGTTGCCGTAAGTTCTCCCATCACTTCCACAAACTGGTTCGGATACATCTGTACAGTTCGTGGGACAGACGCACTTTGGACCATTCGGAGTCTGTTGACAAACTTTAGGAGGAAAACATCTTACACAACCGCGGTCTAGAAAACAGCAAATTGATCTTATTAACAGAACTGATGTAGGCCTACAGTGTATTGATTGTATGCTATTCTGAAACCAAACAAATCTAGTCCATTATTTGCAAGTTTATGATACGCCTTCCACAGTACAACGTATACATAATCAGAGGCGCTTTCAGCGCGAATAACCCCAGACATAAAAGTTTGCATAATCTGAACATGAAATTGTTATAATGAAAAGGCTCTGTCGTAGCGTTATGCACAACAATTGGACCACAAGTAGAAGTCGAGACTGGCACAGGATGGTTCAATATACGAAGATCGCGAGGGGTAGTCTTTTTTAGCATAACAGTAAAAAATTATAAAGTAATTAGTTAGCAAGAGGGAGTTAATGAATAGCTATATTTGGATGATCGCAAGAGTTTAATAAACGATTGTGAAATGATGTAATTATGGGTATTATGTAAGAAAAGAAAGAGAACGTGAAACAGAGAGGAACACAGAGGAACACAGAGTTATAGAGGAACGTCATAGAGGAACGTTATAGTTTAGTAGGACTCACCCTGGCACATAACGAAACTCGTGAGCACTGCAACATGCGCAACAAATAAGAAAAAGCTCAACTTCGCCATCTGGTCAAAATCTTCGCATTGACTCGCAGTAAAACAGAATGTCGATGGCCATTATTTATATAGCAGCAGTCGACATGCCGAGGAGGAGGAGCACGTGTGTTGTCCGAAAGGTTATACACGACATCTGGACCAGAAGTGGAAGTCGTGACTGGGTCGAAGCAATGGCACAGATACAGGATGGCACACTCGACGAATGGGGTTGTTAATCGTCTGAACAACAAAAGTTTCTCGTGACATTTCTCATTTGTTCTTTTCATCCACGTCGGCACTTGGCAAGATGATTCATTTCGTCCAACGTTTTGGTCCTGTAGACCATTTGGAAGACACTGATGGTAAATATGAGACCGATTCTAATTAACGGACATCTAGTGAGTTGACGTTGAAATTAGACCCCCGTTCTTAGTCCTTTCCATGCAGGTCAGCAAAGGGGCGGATCCAGAGGGGCAATCCGGCCATGGCCCCCATTTAGAAATGCCCATGTATCGTGCCCCCCCCATTCGGTTTGAAATTGGTATCTTTCTCGGACTTTTCGATCGGATGACTAAAAAAAGTCATCGGATTTTTTCTGCAAAGGATCAGCAAATTTGTCCGGACCCAAGGTAAAAAGTTCCCCCATCCTGGAAAATTTCTGTACTCGCCCCTGGATCATCACATCAGACAATGCAGTTTCTCCACTCCACTCTGTTCATTCCATGTTGAATTGAATGAATTTTCTGCATCGTTTCTGTTGCGCAATGTGTTTTAGCTGGGTGGGTTGCAAGCCCACCGCAGAACCCTCCTCCTTTATCCTGGCTTGGGAGAGGCACAGGGCACCCCAAGAGGTGTCCTGTGGCGGAGTTGCACTGCTGCGTGCTATTAAACAATGGACTTCTTACCTTTTTTGCTGACACGTAGGCATGGAGTATACGTTCCATGCTCCCCACTGGAGTGATACTTGCTCGCATATCCATGGCAGGATACTTTGTTGATATAAATCTTGGGTATAGCCAGGGCCGAATTTGAGCAGAGTGAGGCCCTAAGCAATTTCAATTACGAGGCCCACTTAAGGATAAAAACAGACAAAATGCATAATTGCTAGATCTAAGTATATTCCTAATGTATATTGCGCCAAAACTCCATGTTTGATCAACTACTGTTAGTCTCTAACGTTGAAGGGCATTAGGGTGCCACATGGCTAACATCTAATTACACTGTACATGTAACTAAAAGTATATACCAGGTAGGCCTAAAACTGTTACAATTGAATCAAAATTGAATGTCTCATGTTATTTGGCCTATATTTTCTATCCTGTACAAATTGTCAATATTTATCAGTTACAATTTATAAGCCACTGAATTTTTTTTTAGCTCCCTTTTGGAGGCCCCCAGATTCCGGAGGCCCTAAGCAGTTGCTTAGTTGGATTACATGTAAATCCGGCCCTGAGTATAACCACGGTCCGTAGCCTACACTGGGACGCAATATGGCTGCAATCCATTGAAACGATCCATCATTCTGCCAGTAAATGCTGGATCTGTATCGTGCTTTAACTAAAGCGTGCGTCTCATGCGTGCCTCGTCTCATGCACACCTGTTTGAGTGATGTTGGTTTTAGCCATGGCCCGATATTTCGTTGATATGAATTATTTCGGGCACCCGTTAAAGAGCGCCGCCCATTGTCCCACTGCACCCGAATCGTTAAGTTGACGGCTCTGAAGAATCAATAATAATCTTTCTTAATTCTTTCAAAAATGGTAAAAATCGAAACCTTTATAAGATCTCGAACACCCATAGACATGCAGATTGGGAGCATTGTGTGTCAGCAATTGTGACAATTGTGAATGTGACTGAGTTTTTAGGACAATGTTCACATGCCCGAAGGATTGCAATTGTTTTTGATCCAAGTGTCTACGTCACACAGCTTAACTAGCACACAGCACCGAGTCCGCCGCTTTGATGGGCGTAGTGTCAAATTGTTATAAAGATCAGTTCAGATCATCACGCTCACTGAAGCAAGACCGGGTTCCAGCGTGACGCTGCAGAGCGTCCATTAAAATATCAACTGAAGCAAATAAATAAAATGGTTGAATTGAACGGAGGGAAGAAGATCACGATTTCGGAATTTAGATCATTCGTCCACGTACATGTATGGCAGACCTGGATCTCCAGCCTGAGTGGCCGAGGTGAAAGGTCGACTCGTTGTCAGTGGTGTAGTGGGAGAAACGCGGGGGAACGCCGTTCCCCCACTTTTATCCAAGGATAATGGAATATTAATAATAATACTAATGCTAATAATATTATTATAAAGAGCGTTCCCCCACTTAATTTTTAGGACTACACTACTACTCGTTGTGCGTCACACAGATCTTAGTAGGTTATAGTAGGCCTACAGTATTGTGTTCGGCTTTAGTGTTATACGTCATGTAATAAAAATGAAGAACTCTGTCTTTCTGGCTTTTTAAAAGTCATATTGATCATCGAATGTAAATGTTCCAGTCGACCTATTCGATCCTCTGCCTTCCAAACGTCCTCGTCCTCTACGAAACCTGTGGATACGGCTGCTCTGCTTCTCTGTGTGTGCCTCTCTCTGTGTGTCTCTGTGTGTCTCTCTGTGTCGCTGTGTGTTCTGTCTCAGTCTGACTTTCTCTGTGTCTGTCTCTCTCTACATCGGTCTAGTACCTTGCTCATAAGTGCTGTAATATGCCGATCAAATTTCTGTCCAGGGTAACGGCCTCTGTTGTCATAGACCCTGGTCAAATTGGAAACCTCTTCCTCTCTCTACATGTCTCTGTCTCTTTATGTGTGTCTCTGTCTCTGTATGTCTGTCTCTCTCTGTCTCTATGTCTCACTCTGTCTCTCTCTGTCTCTGCCATTTTTTCTTCGTTATATCATTGTCTGTCTGTCTGCCTCTCTCTCTCACCGCCCATGTGGGGAGGTGTTGAGGGTATTGGTAAATACTCTGGCACGAAGAGCTGGTGCGGATGCGGGATCGCTTCTCGCTACCCCCCCCCCCACCCCCTCCCCAATAGCGTCAACTCAATCTTCCATTTGGCCGATGGTGTGAGTAAAATGAGTAGTTAGACGTGATGGACGCCTTGCATTACTACCAACGGTGAAATCAGATGTTAGCTGGTGATCATCTATTCAAAACTGATTGTGAGTTAAACATATTAATGTAAGAAAATAAAGCGAATATTATTGTTATTTATTAGATGTTTCACGAATCAGAAACTCAATTGCTTTGTTTTCATTCATGCATGGACGCCCGATGAAATTGTCGCAGCAGAAGAAACAGCACAATGTTCATGGTAAAATAGTGTGAGTTAGTTTGAAAAATGTAAAGCAGTAAATTAAGAAGATTAGTTTTCCTCCAAGAAGTTAAAAATGAAAACTTCACAGTTTCGCTTTGCAGATAATTGTTATCGTGAATCAGGAAATTTCTTAAAAGCCAAAAACGTAGTAGGCTAATAAATATTCGTGTCAGTTCTCTAAGGGGAGGAAAGTAAGTGCCCCTCTTGCCCCTATTTTCGGGCTTCTCCCCATTCTGTCATCAACGCTAGACTACTGACTACACTAGATAACATGTTAGATCAATGAACATTATTATCAGTTAAAAGCCATTTGTCACATAGAAGCAATGTTTCAATAGATTCCAAAGTTTTTTCAGTGCACTGCAATAGTCCTTTTAGTTCAGCGTCATCTCTCGACAGTCAAAGCCGAATTCTCACCATCAACCACCTGCAAAAATGAATAAGGAAATAGTTGTTAAGTAGATAGCCGCATATGCTAGTTTGGAGATAATGATTAATGCCACACTGAGTCAAATAAATTCGTGGAAACATTAGACAGTTTGTCGACCACACATTTCGCTCGATCAGCTTTTAAATTAATGCACAGACCATAATATTTAACTGTGGTATTCCTTCAATGGATTTATTCATCGTCCCATACAGAATCCTACGAAGGAGAGTAATGTGGGGACATTTCGTTAACTTATGCTTACGAGAATCTAGACATGCCTTAGTGTAGTAGACTACCTTTGGATCTTCAACAAAGATGGAAGTAGGCTAAATAAGTAAATGGTTACCGTAGCTTATTATCATTAGGAAATAGCTCGTTGCATAACTTGGAGATCTCCTGAATTGTTCCATATTTTTTTACAATTATTCATAAGAATAATAATCAACCGTCTCACGTCGTTTCATCTTCTCTTGTCTAGCAAACAGATTCAAAGGAGTCAGATATTCTGTTCAACAGAATGTGTCGCATTTGTATTACAAGAACTCGATCAGATGGAAGTAGAGGCAATTCCAAATGATTGTTTTCTGCCATTCAATACTTTGCACACTGCCTAGATTCATACTTTCTGATTATTGATCAAAGTCGCATATGAACTTCATCGGGTTTTGAAATTCTTAGTAGTAGCATAAAGTTATTATTCTTATTCATGTTAAAATCTCTTAATTCCACATAATTATCTTTCATTGTTGAACATTGGTGGGATCACTGTTTCTAAAGACAAAGGCAACGCGTCGGATATTTCCATGAAAAAATTACCGGCAATATTTACAAAATGTCAAGAAATATAAAAGCCTTATTGTAGTAGTTTGTGCAGCGACGCCGTTATTGAGTTGAAATTGAATGAAATTGTCAGCGTCTGTACTATACCTTAACGGCACGCTCGATCGGGACCGACACCGATGAATATTTTTCCAAGACATGACGCCTTTTTTAGTTCACAAAGATTAGCGTAAGTCTTCCTGTCGCTGCCACAGACATTACTCCCGCCCGTCGGGCATTTCGTGGTACAGACGCACTTTGGACGTTTGTTGGAATCTACGACACAGCGCCCGTAGAATAGACAGATGAAACCTGTGCAACCTGCGGCAACAAAGCAATACCAGTACTTTCTGAATAAGGTTAATACAAAAATACGGAAAACATTTCGGCTGCTCTTACTATTTTTACTACCAATCTCATCAATGCAAACTCTATAAATCTGTTACCTCTTCAGTTTCTCTCTTACTTTGTACAATCTAGCCTCCTTCTTGCAGATCAGTCTGAATTTTAGGACCACCACGCCAAATAGACTGCTCTCCCTACCATGCTCTTTGAAATCTAGTTTGATATTGATAAGTCTGAGCTCACTCTTAAACTGCCTATAGATGCCTCATGGAGTCATCGGTCTTTGATTTGGTTGGTCATAAAATTCTTTTCTTGTGTCTCGAGACCGCCAATGGGGCCGAGTGCCTTCCTTTTAAGGGCTTCGGTCACACATGTGAGAACGAAAAATAATTTATGATTACAACTGACAATGCCAGAGCTCAATGGGCCCACATTAAACTGGGTGTTACTATAGGTTATTTTCTGGGCCTCTAATGCTTATTTTTTTATAGGCTGACATCTCTTTTTCGATCTGTGGTAGTCTTACTACTGGTCAACGTTTTGCTGCTGATGTGCTCCCAACAACTACGCAGTAAAAAACTGTCTTAAGATGAGAAAGGATTGCCTGAGAAGAAGTCCATGAATGTGGACGCAGAGTCAACGGCAGGCAATTCCAGTTCGATGGCTCTACCATCGAGAAGGCACGGCTCTGCATAGGTGAGATACGAGCAGAATGGACGACGGAAGCGAAGGAGTGAGGACTAAGAGCAGAGCAACAGAGAAAAGTAGACAAGAGCGGAGCAGATAGCAGGAAGAGCCAGAATAGAACAGCAACTGCTTGAAGGGGAGCCAATGGAGAGCGTCACGCATAGAGTCTAAAACTGGGGATATGTCCGCATTCGAGGATGCAGTCAATTAGGCTGGTTCAAGAGCGTAGCTGACGAGTGATGCAGCTCAACGCTTAGACTTAGATTTGATTTGTCTCTCATTGCCGCAAGACTAACTGCTAACCTTTCCAGGATTTAGAGCATCTCTAACTTCACATTAATTTTGACAAATCTTCACTTGCATCATGTCCGTGAACATCGCACACAGATCTCAGACCATGCGATGAGTCATTTTCCTTCTACATGATAGTGGCCGTGTTTGAACATTCACTTAACGTCAGCAAGTACTGTCTATACAATAATAGGCTAATTATTATTTTCATCGTGTTTGAACCAGCAACATGATTAAATAATCATTTTCAGCGTCAAAACCCTTACCGTTGCACTTTCCCTTGTGATTTACGGTGATGTCGGTGTTGGTTGTGCATGCCTTCAAGTCAAGAAAGCACTTGTTGTTGTATGTAATTCCGTCACTTCCACAAACTGGATCGATTAAAAATAATGTACACCTGGTGGGACAGATGCACTGTAGACCATTCGGAGTCGGAAGACAAACTTTAGGCGGAAAACATCTGATGCATCCGCGGTCTAGAAAACAGCAAATTGGTTTTATTAGCTGATGTATGTAGAGATTGCATTATAATTTAGGGCCTATAAACAAAACAAATCTAGAAAACAGCAAATTGATTTTACTAACTGATGTATGTAGAGATTGCATTATAAACAAAGCAAACCTAGTCTACACTCTACAGTATACTTTTTTTAGTTTCTATTGCAGGATGCGCCTCCGACAGTTACTAAAACGTTATCAGAAGTGCAATGAACCCAAGACACAGACAAGCTTGTATAACCTGAACAGTAATTTGCACGACGTGCACGGTCCACCAGTATTTTATTTAGTCCTCCTGCTTTGGGGAGGTTGAGGTTTGGGGGTGAGCATGACAAAGTACGGCCGCTTTCGGCGTTCAGTTACACTGAATTTTTGGACGGACATCATTCCGTCAATCACGTTGTTCATTTCGCCAGCCGCTGTCTCCTGTCACCCCGGCCACAAATCACAATTTCTTTCTACCGTTGCTATTTTTCCCGTCTCTCAAATCAAACCTTACACACTGGTCCCACAACAGGCACATATTCGAAGAGTCACCGACAAATTCCAACTAAAACCATCAACAACAAAAGAGTTTGGTATCCAGTTTACTGACATCATCTCTTAGAGGCTCTTCGGTCGTAGCTGATGATGGTCATCTATCAACTGCCTACGCGTAGGCCTATTATAATACCTAGTTTTCTAGTTCAAGTTATATGTTTCATGGCTATCATATTACAACTTCGACAGTGTGACAATTTGTAATTTGTAATTGAACATTTATATAGCGCCGCTCATAGATTTAGTAGCGCTCCTGACCCTAGTTAGCACTGCCCCTAACAAATAGTATGGTCTTCAGTGACTGTCGTTTCCTAAACAGAGGGAGAGATAGACGGAGAAGCTCAAGTTGATAAGTTGAGCCATATTCCTAATTAGTAATTAGCAGTAATAATAGGCCTAATGCTGATGACGATGATGATGATGATGATGATGATGATGATGATAACTATATTAGGTGCCATTCCAGATGTTTTATTGTGTTCTTAATTAATATTTAGGTCTACGATGGATCCTAAATACCTGTGAGAAAAATTGAAAAAATAATAAAAATCATGATGACAATTTCAGTGGCGCCGTAACAGAGCCATGCAGTTACAAGACTACCTAACACACCATACCAACAGTATGATAGAACTTGCAAAATAAAATAATAAGCCTTGAGTCAAGATAATTGGATGCTCACAAGTGTAAAACTGACTATAATTTTCGAAGAAGTGTTCATATACGTGGGTTAAGAAAGTGAAAGAGACGTACATGTAGACAAACAGAGACTGACGAAGAAAGTGACAGAAGAAAGTGACAGAAGAAAGTGACAGAAGAAAGTGACAGGAGAAAGTGACAGAAGAAAGTGACAGAAGAAAGTGACAGAAGAAAGTGACAGAAGAAAGTGACAGAAGAAAGTGACAGAAGAAAGTGACAGAAGTAGGCTATATATCAGATCATTAGAACTAGTCTCACCACTCTGGCACAGAACGACACTCGCGAACAGAGCGACACTCACAACAGCAACTACCACGAAGCTCAGCTTTGCCATCTTCTCACTGTCTTTGCATTCAAACTCCGTAAACCATTCTGTGGATGGCGCTTTTATAACCACCGCTGGAATTCGCAGCGGCACGTGTGTGTCGTAGCGCTATGCTCTACAATTGGACCAAAAGAAGAGGTCGAGAACTCGAGACACACAGGATGGCACGTTCGACGAAGGGGTTGTAGCAATAGTATTTGTCCTTACTGATTTGTTGTTTTCATCTATGGTCCAGCTTGCGAATCTGCATTGCAGCATTGAGTCGCATTCCTGCAATTACTAGGCTACACGTTGGTCCTGTTACATACATTGACTAAAGCGTGAGTCATCTGCTCCTCTGTTCGGACGATGCTGGATGGTATATCCATATTATCCGTGGAACCATATTATTTTCGTTTTTATGAATTTCTAGCACCCGCACACCAGCTTGACTTTTCCGGGTACCACTGCGACAATAAAAGCATTGAGTCCAACTCATAGGGATGACCGTGGTGACGAACAATACGCTGCCAAAATTAATTTTACAACCGAGACCATTCTAAGTTCTCTGTATTATGTGGGTCTGTGTGTCAGCCAGCAGCTGTTTCTATGTGCACTTGTCATTGCGCCCCTTCAAGCTTGCTACTCAGAAGCGCTCCCGACTGCAGCGCGGACACTGCATATAGAAGTTTCAAGAATATTGAAGGATTTGCCAAGGTCCCTACGCGGCGACTTGAGGTGGATTCGTACCTGGAACCCTCGGGCCACAAAGCGACGAACTGCGACGAACCACGTGCGAGTCAATGAGATTATTTGTTGGACAAGGTTCACAACTTCACACACCCGAGACCTTTTAACTGTGTTTGGTCCAATTGTCTTTGTCACGCAGCGTGACAAACACAAATTATCGAGTCGTCAACTTTGAAGGGCGTGGTACAAAAATGCTGTAAATAAAGTCAGTTCAGGTCGTCACGCTCACTGAAGCGAGACTAGATCCACAGCGTGGCGATTCATAGCGTCCATTTTATATGCCGACTGCGCAGTAAAAAAGACGGCAGCGGGACGGAGGGTGTGATACCGACGGGTTATCATCCCGAACGATATCAGTAGGTTATAGTAGCTACTAACTATACATTGCTATTGGTTGTAGGGTTTGACGCCATTTTATTAAAAATTAATAACTCTATCTTTCTACTTTTTGTAAGTCACAGTGATCATCAGAATGATGTGCATGCAACTTTTCTAGACAAACCATTCTATCGACTTCCTCGTCCTCTACATTCTACAAAGCCTGTGGTGACCGGATACTCTGCCTCTCTCTCTCTCTGTGTCTGTCTGTCTCTCTGTCTGTCTGTCTGTCTGTCTTTCTCTCTCTCTCTCTCTCTGTCTCTGTCTCTCTCTCTCTCTCTCTCTCTCTCTGTCTCTCTCTCTCTCTCTCTCTCTCTCTCTGTCTCTCTCTGTCTCTCTCTGTCTCTCTGTCTCTCTGTCTCTCTCTGTCTCTCTCTCTGTCTCTCTCTCTGTCTCTCTCTCTCTCTCTCTCTCTGTCTCTGTCTCTGTCTCTGTCTCTGTCTCTCTCTCTCTCTCTCTCTCTCTCTCTCTCTCTCTCTCTCTCTCTCTCTCTCTCTCTCTCTCTCTCTCTCTCTCTCTCTCTCTCTGTCTTGTCTATACATGTATGGTGACCGAACCGGACCTGAATTGACTTAGATCTAACTATCTTTGAGTAGATTACCTATCAACCTTACATGAATTTGCTTTGATCAATGACCTTGTGAGTTGTACTCAGCTTTGGAGTGGGTTTAGAAATAAAATTGTAGTTTGCGTTCTGCGATTTCCTCCCAGTTCTCTTTTATGAGAATTGCTATCAATGACTTTTCATTAGCAGCTTAGAGATTCAGGGCATCCATTTGCCTCTTTCTGATTCAAAATCAAAGTGTAGCTGCTCTTGCTTCACAGAAAACAGCGTCATGAGACGAAATTTCTTGCTGTGATTTGTATAAATATGATATTCAATATTAGTAAAGTTTTATTTTGAAGTCTTTTACTTTGGAGACTGGACATTTGAGTCCAGAGAATTTGGATTTAACATTTGAAACTTGAGATGTCCGGTATTATTGTTGAAAATATGGAAGGAATAAAACCATGGCTTTATTAGTATAATTTTTTTCATTATGTCATGATTAGTTTCGATTATTGCTGGTTCGACATCAGATAAGCTTACTTGATCTCGGTCAACTCAATGTGCCCCGAAAAAATTATAATGTCGTTGTAATTACTACATAAACTTGATTCTTCAAGGTGATTGTTATAAATCAACCAATCGGAATTTATATTGCGCCCTTTCAAGATGCATAGCGTCCATTTCAAATGCCGACTGCGCAGTAAAAAGTTTGTGAAACTGATAACAGATGTCGCATAGTCAGGGAAAGTCCATTCCAGATTAATTATTGACCAACCGCATAGAAGAAAAGACTCTTCATTGTCGCAGAGCGAGTGAAAGGAACCATTAAGTCACCCTGAACAGCAGAGCGCAGTGTGGGGCGGCCTATGCAAGTGGAAAGGGGGAGGCAAAGCTCACACAGATAAGAGGGTGCCCAACCTGATAAGCATCGCCACACCATAGATGCCATCCTAAATGAGATGCGTAGTGGAAAACGAATCCAGTGCAAGACCTCGCGCATATACTGGGATATACGGTCGAACTTGGTGAACCCGCCAATAAGTCGCGCAGCAGCCTGGTGGACCCTCTCCAACCTTTCGATCCGAACCTGCGGGAGACCAGCAAATGTCGAGGAGACTAAGTGCACATACTACACAATAATATAATTATTATTCAATGCTCTGCAAACAGGCTTGATCTTCTACTTCCTCGAATAAGAACAACTCGGTCGATTACTTCGACTGTATTCCGTCTTTAAATATGCTATCTAAATCAGTTCCTCGAATTCTACTTGGTAACCCCTCCTCCTCTGCTCAATAATTTTTCAGTACAATCACCTACAAAAGATGATGAGGAACTGGTTGATGGACGGAGAAAATGGACTAGGATATAAAGAAATCAAAGGGAAAGCACAGAATAGACAAAGAAAGGCGTCGTTGGAAATTTCTTGGTTCTGCAACCTAAGGACAGACCACCAAAGAAGTAGTATACAGACCATCAAACTTAACAAACTTAATCACGATTCTCATCATCCATGCAGTTGCATCGATTTAAATTTGTGTCCTATGAATGTTTCCGTCAACACTTCTATTGAATTAATATCTAGAAAGATTAACTAACCACTTTTAAAATGTTACTTAGGCCTATATTAACTTCTCAAAAAGCTTGGACACGAAGAATGGCTGAATGTATTGTATGCTGACAAATCTTAGTTATTATAAATTTCAAACCTGAGCATACAGTCATGTATTCACAATAGAAAGTCTAATAATTATTATGTAGCCAATTATGGTCCAAGAAATGACATAGGCCTAATTATAGGCCCAATGGCTTTCAGTAAACCTCGATTGAACCAATGTATACTTTGATGCATAAATTCTTTCGACTGGCGAGCTGAATGAATATTCCGATTACAGAAAAACCAAAACATTGCTTCGCGATAATAATTTTATCTTTATTGAAATAATCCAGTTGACAGACCGCAACCGGTTACAGTGTACAGCTATGCAATTGAATAAATAATACACAAGAGTGCAAATTAGGGGAGGGGAGGGGGAGGGAGAGGGAGCGGGAGGGGAGGAGGAGGCAGATGAGGGTCTTTTCTGCCACAGCAACGCGTGGCCGGGTACAGCTAGTATTAATAATTTTTATAAATCCTTTAAAATTACACATTGAGAGCAATTGCCGTTGTTGAGATTTAGTTAATTAGCTCTCAATAAACCTTCTCTCATCAAATCTGTTTTCTAATTTCTCACGTTAAGACTTGCGCAGGTTCCTACAGCAGGCTAATGCCTACCAAACCAAGTGGACAAAACGGCCCTCATCTCCTTTCCTGTGCTTTCAGTTATTTTCTAAATGCAATAATCATATAATGATTGCGGTCTTTTTTAACATAATAATTAAACGCTTAAATAGATAAAAGTTTAAACAGATAAATATTATCTGTTATCTGGACTTGAAAGTACTGCACCTTCAAATTTACCTATCACACATGGATTACGCATGGTTTTCTCACAGCACAATAATAAGCAAATTAATGCAAGCAAATATAGTTGATCCTGAGGTCAGAGTGTATACTTCAAAGGTTCCCAACCCGATTGTAATCTTCTGCAATGCTTAAGATTCTCGTAGGCGTGCAAACCCACTTTGGACGATGGATAGGCAGAGTATCAGTGAACATTTATAATCACATCTCATGTAGGGTTCCACGACAACTGGTCTACCGGTGACCCTCTTGCCCCTATAAGCGAGTGTCCATCATAAACACTAAACTATGAGTTTAAAGACATTTTGTCAAAATTAATTGAATCTATATTTCAATAAGTTCCAAAGATTCGTCAATGCAGCGGATTAAGTTTCCTCTTTTTCAACGGCATTTCTCCCACTCTCAACCACCTGAAAATAATGCATGAACAAGGAAATAGTTAAGAGTCTTCAGTAGATCCGATGGCTGTACATGCTAGTTTAGAGATAGTGACTACATTGTAGTTCAGTGTTGCCGACTGAGTTCAATAAATTCGTGGAAACATTATACAACTTTCGAAGATAGCAGTGATATAAATTTCGCAATTTCTGCTTGGCTGGGTGAGTCACGTGAGTCACGTCTAGGGGCGCAGCCACTGCTGGATTGTGTATCACTCGTAAAGGAATTAAATCAGATGGAAATTAGATATTTCCCAAATGATTGGTTGCTGTCTTTCCTAATCTTGCATATTACCTTGATTTGTACTTAGGCTATCCTGAATCGAGTTTTGAAGTTATCAGTAATAATTAATTTTTTAAAATACTTGTCATCTGTCCTTGGTGATCGTTGGTGGGGTCCGCTGTTTATGAAGCCTAAGCTTATAATTATGACAAGGCGTCAGATATTGCAACTTCAAGTAGATTATCAAATCTTGCTATTATTGTGTCAGTTGCCTTCCATGATGTTCTCTATGGAACATTTATTTAATGCCACAAAATAATATTAAACCCCTATTACAATTGTGATTACTTATTGAGCTAAAGTTGAATGGAATTGTCAGATTATGCACCCTACCTTAATTAACGGCACTCTTCATTACGAGCGACGGTGATGTTGATTTGCGTCTCACATGCCTTCTTTTGTAGCAGACAACGATTAGTGTAAGTCTTCTTGTCGCTGCCACAGACTTTACTCCCGCCCGTCGGGCAGCTCGTGGGACAGACGCACTTTGGACGATTGTTGGAACCCACGACGCATCGCCCGTAGGGACAGATGAATCCTTTGCAACCTACGAGAACGAAAAGAGTAGATTACTTGGACGTTTTAAATACCTGTGTATTTAAATGTTTCATACGATAAAATTTATTCCGTATTTAATAGGAACACATGTACACCGTGAGTAAAAAAAACGAACATGAAAAACAATTTGGCTTAATTTTTTTCACTTACGGTGTATATCGATTTCGTAAATGAAATTCTGCACTGCTACCGTTCCAGCATTGCTTTGTCGCATGTTTTACTCAGCTGGTCCATATCTCGCTTGTGAATTTTCATAGGGTTGTGACTTTTCATTTACTATAATGTTATTAGTTTGATTCGTGAAAAATCTAATTATTCGATAGATATGTTCTTGGTGATTCTTTGTGTTCTAATGGCGATTGAATACCGCTGATATTGCAAACAAAAATATCACCAAAATTGCGACCATCAGGAAACTTTCAGACAGATCTCAAATCCTGCGATAAGTCAACTTCTTTTTACATAGTGTCTTTCATTGCATGCACAGTGGCACACTTAATGTCTAAAAGTACTGCCTATAATAATATAATTATTATTATTCTCATCGTATACGCGTATGTGCCGTGACCGCGCTATTGAGTCAGTTATTGAATTAAATAAGAATTTTCTGTTTCCACACCCTTACCGTTGCACTTTCCTTTGTGATTCACGATGATGATTTTGTTGGTCTTGCATGCCTCCATGTCAAGCCAGCATGCGTTGTCGTACGTTCTGCCATCGCTTCCACACACTGGAGCCAGAATAAGTATACAAACATCGGGACAGACGCACGTCGGTGCACCATCCGGGTTCGGTTGACACACTTTTCCCGGCGGACACCTTTTGCGATCGCAGCTGTGGTCTAGAAAACAGCAAATTGATTTTATTGACTGATGTTTTAGTGGTTGATTGTGTTCTGAAACCAAACAAATCTAGTCTATTATACAGACGCTTCAAGTGCGAAGAACCCTAGACTAAGAAAAGTTTGTGTATAATCTGAACATTTATATTTTCGACGAGCACTGTCGAACAGTATTTAATCTAGTGCCCTGCTTTGGGGTGTGGAGGGGGGGTATCACGTTTGGGGTTATGCAGGATATGCGGTAGTTTCCGTCGAACGGCAACCACTGAGGCAGCCACCGGCGACACCCCCCTGTCCGGTCGATTTTTTCTCACAATTTTGGGGGTCCTTTTCAGTCAAAATATCCGAGAAACATCTTAGCCTACTGTCTTTGGGTTTCGTTTATGTTAATCCCTTCTGCTTCCGTTGGATGGAGGAAGGCACGAATATCTGCCGTGTAATCGTTGTTTCTCCTCCGGTCAACGTCAACAAAAACAGAGAGAATGTCATGCGAAACAGACAACAACTCTCCGATCAATCAAACAAAATGGACGTAATTCCTTCGACCATGTTCTTCATTTCAACAGCCGCTGTTTCCTTTCACCCCCACCTCAGTCAACATTTCCTTCTACTATTGCTATCTTCCTCGTATCTCTCTGTGTGTCTCTCTCTGTCTCTCTGTCTCTCTCTCCCCCTCTCTAGCTACCAAGCCTTACGCACCGAGCGCGAAAGGGATAGCAAGAGACTTAGACAAATATAGACTGACGGAGAAAGTGACAGAAGTATATAAGATCAGCAGCACTCACCATTCTGGCAGAGAACGACACTCGCGAACAGTGCGACACTCACAACAACTACCAAGAAACTCAGCTTTGCCATCTTCTCACTGTCTTCGCATTCAATCTCCGTAAACCATTCTGTAGATGGCGCTTTTATAACCACCGCTGGAATTCGCAGCGGCACCTTTGGCGCAGAGCTATGCTCTACAATTGGACCAAAAGAAGAGGTCAAGACTGGCACAGGATGGTTCAATAGACGAAGGGGTTGTACCGTTGTAGCAATAGTATTTGTTCTTACTGATTTCTTGTTTTCATCCATGGTCCAGCTTGCGAATCTGCATTGTATTGTAGGCCTACCATTAGGCCTACAGTTCAACACGTTGATTCTGCTAACCTACACGCATTGACTGAAGCGTGAGTCCCATGCTCCTCTGTTCGAGTGCTGTTGGTTGGCTTATTCAAATTTATCAATGGCACGATATTTTGTCAATATGAATCTCTAGTACCCGTTAAAAACCTGGATTTTTCCGTGAAAGCCTACGACTGCGAGGCGATGAAAGGCAATGCATCCAAACCATAGAGATGACCGTGGTGACGAACGATCTTTCTCAAACAATAATTATTCGCTGTCAAAATTAATCGTAGAACCGAGACCAATCTAAGTTCTCGGTATTATTTGAGACTGTTCTTGGTATTATTATTTTGAGACTGTGTGTCAGCCAGTAGCTGCATTTATGTGCAGTTGTTATAGTGCCCCTTCAAGCTCTCTCTTCAGAGGCGCTCCCGACTACAGTGTGGACACTGCATCGGAGTTTCACGCCGATCTAAGCGCTGAGAACTGCGATAGAAGGACTTGCCCAAGGTCCCTACGCGGCGACTTGAGGTGGATTCGAACCTGCAACCCTCGGGCACAAGGTGACGAACATACCCACTACACCACCGCCCCCACGTGAGTGTCAATGAGTTCGTTGGACATTGGACAAGGTTAACACACCCAAGACCGTTTAACTGTGCTTTGGTCCAAGTGTCTTTGTCACGCAGCATATCAAACACAAAGTATCGACTATCGAGTCTTCAACTTTGAATATCGCAGTATCAAATTGCTGTAAACAAAGTCAGTTCAGGTCGTCACGCTCACTGGTCCGCAGCTTGACGACGCAGAATCTCCATTTTATATACCAACTGCGTAGTAGCGACACTAAGAATGACCAAAGCAAAGAAGTAAAGAGGTTGAAATGAAGGAGGGAAGAGGTTAACAATTTTGGTATTTAGATCATTCGTCCACACATCGCAGACCTGGATCAGGTCTTGCCTGAGTCTCCGAGAAGGGGTGCCGACGCATTGGCCGACAGACGGATTTCAGTACGTTATAATTGTAGCCTAGTAATTACTGTTGTCGGTTTAGTGTTCAATGTCATTTGCAAAAAATGTAAAACTTCATCTTTCTTTTTAATTAATTATTCTTTATCACATTGATCATCATATGTAAGTTCTCCAGCTTGCTCAAGTTTTTTCTGATATTACTTTTCAAGGTTTGTGACCTTGGTGCCACCTTGACCGTGAACTTAGTCTTTCTCAACATGTTAACATAATCGCTCGAAGCTGTCAGTATCAGCTTCGCCAGCTCCGAGTGGTTGCTCGCTCTATTTCTCTTGACGCGCCAATTGTACTTATGCACATGTATGTATGGCTGCATGCATGCATGTATTTGTGTATAATGCACATATGTAAATACTATTTATGTATGTATGTATGTATGTATGTATGTATGTATGCATGTATGCATGCATGCATGCATGTATGTATGTATGTATGTATGTATGTATGTATGTATGTATGTATGTATGTATGTATGTATGTATGTATGTATGTATGTATGTATGTATGTATGTATGTATGTATGTATGTATGTATGTATGTATGTATGTATGTATGTATGTATGTATGTATGTATGTATGTATGTATGTATGTATGTATGTATGTATGTATGTATGTATGCATGTATTAGGGTGGTCGTTAGAAATGAAAGTTGGAATCTACTGTTCTCCAAGTTTGCATTTGGTGCCATTCCATCCAGAAACATCACACAAAAAGTTGTGAGAGAAAATATTAATATTTAGGACTTGCGCAACACCATCAAAGTTTCACCATGTACCAAAGAAGCGAAAACTTGAATTGCAAGCATAATAAACCATGCATCCTCAAATCAGAATTCAATATAATTTGACTATAATTATTATTGCATACATGATTACCAATGATTACACTGTTTGGTGATCAAGATTGCAATTATTATTATTGCTGCTTAGGTATTTAATCAATGTCAATGTGAACTTGAAGACTCTGCGGCACTCTCTTTTGCTTGTCCTGAGAACGAGTTGCGATGTTCTTCTACAACTTCTGATATAAATTGTTTTTGTTGTTCATTCCTTGTACTTGAGGCATTGAAATGCTGAATAAGGATGACACTTAAGCTAGATCACTGATAACGTTTATGGATCCCCAGCTTGCCGAGCTCTTCATGCAGTCGTCATGCTTTATCCGATCGCTTAACTGGATCGTGTTCCAGAAGTGCATCTAGTAGTTTAATTCAAGATGCAGAACAGTCATGGGTTAAATTTATCACGAAATGATGTCGATCTAGCCTTTTTGCGAATGGCTGGGAGAAGAGTTGTATACGTTTGTGGATCTCAGAACCTTCTTTGTCTACTAGAACTGCTATGATAATTTTCTTCTCTCCCAATGACATGCCATTGTGAAAGAAACCTAAGCTTGCCAACAGCTTGGATAAATACCAGAGATTTCGGCCAAAGGGTGTCACATCGGCATCAGCAATGACCTTCCGTGGATATAAAGAGAGATAAAACAGCAGTACTAGATCGTTCCTAGGTTCAGTGGTTGCTGAATGCTGGTGGGCTTGAAACTAATGGCGGCCATGTAGATGCATGTCCCAAATAGACTAATAAGCTTAATTAATTATTTCCGGATGCTCCCACACATATTCGTCATAAGATGAGCCGATTCTTTGACTATAATCGTTGCTGTAGCCTAGAGGATATTTGTCTTGAAATAGCAACATCCTCAAGCAGTATATTGCTCTCGTCGTCCATTTAGGCTACTGTTATTGAGGGGTTTGCAGCCGATGCTAGCTTATTTAAACCTTGCCGGTCTGCAGCTTCCAGATATGCTCAGTCTCCTGAGTTGGAACTTTGTCAAAGAAGCTGCTTAGTAGTCTGAGTGATACTGTCCCTGATGCCAAGTTTTTCACGCTTATGATGACGGAGCAGTACTTTGAGCAGTTCTCTGCTAGAACGTCTCTTCAAGATGGGAGCTTGGAACCTTTGAAGCTCTCCTCTGTCCTCTAGCATGCGACATTACCTCTAACGCTATTGTAATCGGCATCGCCTTCTCACTATTAGATGCAGACATTTAAATAATGCCCCTATAATAATGCTGTATATGTTAATAATAATTATGCATGGCGTTGTTGGAAACAAGTTCAGCAATGAACAAGCAAAGCATGTTCAAGTGGTGAAGATAAAAACATGTCTGTAAGCCTTTACAACAGGTCGAACAGGAAGGGAGAGCAAGGATATCGTTGTTTGGAACACAAACAATTACATAGAACCTTTGCATCATAACACTGTAAGCTTATAGGGCCTAATACATGATACATTCTACAATGCATGAGATACTATACAGCCTAAGATATAATAATAAGCCTAATGTATGTAAGACTATGTGTATCGTGTACGGTAGTGCATTGATGACTTGGAATGTAACTAATAAAAGATCATAACATTGGAAAGAATATATCTTTTTCGCAGGAATTCCCTCACTTGTCAATTACCGCTAAAATGTTCATAAAAATAGATAATTAGCAATCACTGATGACAAAAACATTGTAGAATATACCTTTCAGCTGTGCCTAAGTAAAAATCATAAAGTATTTCTGTCAGAAAACTATAATTCTAAGACTTTGAAGTAAATAATACTTATGCTCAAAATTACGACACTTATTTGTAAATAACTAAACTTCAACGGCGTTGCGCAAGTCCTAAATATTTTTCAATTCTGATAATTTTTGGGCTACATAGGTTTTAGACCAAGTGGCACGGAAGGCCGGGTTGGAGAAATATGAGATATTAAGTTGAAAATTTTCTATTAGAGATGCAACCACCCTAGCATGTATGCATGTAAGTATGTATGTATGTATGTATGTATGTATGTATGTATGTATGTATGTATGTATGTATGTATGTATGTATGCATGTATGTATGATCACTGCGCTTTTTTGCGCACTTTCGTTGCGCGCTTTTGTCTGCGCCATCTTGACAGGGAAGATTCCTGTCGCGCGCTTTGCGCGCTATCGTCTGCGCGCTTTTTTACTCGCGCATTTGTACGCGCACTTTTGTTGCGGCGCCATTGTAGCTCGATCTTTGTTGGACTAAAAAAGTCAATATTATTCTCAAGTTTCCGATGATACCCAGACAAATGAACTGAGTCTTTCATGGATTTAATTGAGAAGTCTATTTTGGTTATGTTATAGATCTACATGTACATGTAAGTTTGTTTTCAGTGCGGTGTTAGACTCTGGTCAAGTTTACGGTGAAGATGACGATGAAGACGACGAAGAAGATGATGAAGACGATGAAGAAGATGATGAAGACGATGAAGAAGATGATGAAGACGATGAAGAATTGTCTGGAGTAAATTTTTATTTATTTTTATTCTTTGCACTCGGTGAAAATAATCCAAAGCTAAGAATCAGGCAATTCAGCAATTAGAGCGGTGCTTATTTTTTCAATCCACGCAATTCACCATACTTGTCGTCGTCATCGTCATCATCATCATCATCATCATCATCATCATCATCATCATCATCATCATCATCATCATCATCATCATCATCATCATCATCATCATCATCATCATCATCATCATCACCATCATCATCATCATCATCATCATCATCATCATCATCATCATCATCATCATCATCATCATCATCATCATCATCATCATCATCATCATCATCATCATCATCATCATCACCATCATCATCATCATCATCATCATCATCATCATCATCATCATCATCATCATCATCATCATCATCATCATCATCACCATCATCATCATCATCATCATCATCATCATCATCATCATCATCATCATCATCATCATCATCATCATCACCATCATCATCATCATCATCATCATCATCATCATCATCATCATCATCATCATCATCATCATCATCATCATCATCATCATCATCATCATCATCACCATCATCATCATCATCATCATCATCATCATCATCATCATCATCATCATCATCATCATCATCATCATCATCATCATCATCATCATCATCATCATCTTCATCATCATCATCACCATCATCATCATCATCACCGCCACCGCCACCACCACCATCACCACCACCACCATCATCATCATCATCATCACCGCCACCGCCGCCACCACCATCACCACCACCACCATCATCATCATCACCGCCACCGCCACCACCACCATCACCACCACCACCATCATCATCATCATCATCATCATCACCGCCACCGCCACCACCACCACCACCACCACCACCATCACCATCACCATCACCATCCCCATCACCATCACCACCACCGCCACCACCACCACCACCAGCACCACCACCACCACCATCACCATCACCATTCCCATCACCACCACCACCATCACCATCATCATCATCATCATCATCATCACCGCCACCGCCGCCACCACCACCACCACCACCATCACCATCCCCATCACCACCACCACCACCACCATCACCATCATCATCATCATCATCATCATACATTTTTTTATCAAGCACGAGAAATAGATCGTGTTCTGGTATTTTATTAGCAGATCCGTCAATCAGAAGAATCAATTTGCTTTTGCTATAAACCATTAGCCCTACCCGCCGACATTTGTGCAGCAGATGGATATCGCAACTGCCAAGGTAAGAAATTTTTTAGCTAGAGCTTGACAATTACAAAGCAAGAAATTCCGAAGATGGTTAAACCCCTTCTATAAGTTTATAACATTTTCCAAATTCACTTAGCAGGTCATTATTATCATCAATGTTTTAATTTCAGTAATTGTTTTCAACATAAAAAGTAGCAACTAATATTGTCTCAATTATCCATGGTTCGGACAAGAGTATCTCTTGCCCGGTATTCGATCGCTCAGCCATGCCGTCATTAATACTAAACTACTGACAATACAATACTACACGTAGATCGTCCGTTATGTATATTAGCACTATTGTCAGTTAAAATGCAACGCTGTTAAATTGTGGAGATATTTCAAGAGAATCTCTTGAAGAGATTCCAAAGTTTCGTTTCTATGCTGTAGAATGGTTTCATTTTTGTTCTGCGTCACGTCTCCAACACAAAGGCCGAACTGTCACCATCAACCACCTACAAACAATAAACAATTAAACATGTCAATGGTTCAGTAGTCTCAAATAGACTGATAACCGTGACTGTTGTTTAGCAGATATGGCTTATTCAGAGTTTGGAACCCAGTAAAAAATTTAGTAGAAAAATTGAGCCAATTAGTCTACAGATTTTGGATCATTTGGTTTCGTTATATCAGTTTTAACTTCAGAAATCTTGATTTAACTGCGATTTTATGCCACTGTTTTTAACGTATGCCTAAGAGAATTTAAAATGCAACATCAAAGCCGAACTGTCACCATCAGCCACCTGGAAGAAAATTTAATGAACAATTTAATGGTTCAGTAGTCTGAAATAGATAACTGTGACTGCGATTTATTCAGAGTTTGGAACCGAGTAAAAATTTTGTCGAAAAATTGAACCAATCAGCCTACAAATTTTCGGTTATTTGGTTTCGTTATATCAATTTTAACTTCAGAAATCTTGGTTTAACTGCGATTTTATGCCACTGTTTTTAACGTATGCCTAAGAGAATTTAAAATGCAACATCAAAGCCGAACTGTCACCATCAGCCACCTGGAAGAAAATTTAATGAACAATTTAATGGTTCAGTAGTCTGAAATAGATAACTGTGACTGCGATTTATTCAGAGTTTGGAACCGAGTAAAAATTTTGTCGAAAAATTGAACCAATCAGCCTACAAATTTTCGGTTATTTGGTTTCGTTATATCAATTTTAACTTCAGAAATCTTGGTTTAACTGCGATTTTATGCCACTGTTTTTAACGTATGCCTAAGAGAATTTAAAATGCAACATCAAAGCCGAACTGTCACCATCAGCCACCTGGAAGAAAATTTAATGAACAATTTAATGGTTCAGTAGTCTGAAATAGATAACTGTGACTGCGATTTATTCAGAGTTTGGAACCGAGTAAAAATTTTGTCGAAAAATTGAACCAATCAGCCTACAAATTTTCGGTTATTTGGTTTCGTTATATCAATTTTAACTTCAGAAATCTTGGTTTAACTGCGATTTTATGCCACTGTTTTAAAAAAATATTAAGAATTTCAATTGCAAATGGTCGCCATCTATCATCATTGGCTAATACATTGCTTTCTATGGATATCGAGCCATGGACTGTTCCGTATTATTTACAAGTATAATAAGCGTATCATAATTATG
The DNA here is from genome assembly GCA_945859605.1 of Lumbricus rubellus. NCBI lineage: Eukaryota > Metazoa > Annelida > Clitellata > Crassiclitellata > Lumbricidae > Lumbricus > Lumbricus rubellus. The sequence goes on along the minus strand of OX243822.1, from coordinate 35,243,024 downwards.
CCATCTTACCGTCATTTCATTTTACTTTGTCTTGTAAACAATTTTAGACAAAAGTGAAAAAATTCTGCTCCTCTGCTGGAATGTGAATCATCCGCATAAGAAATAAATCAGATGGAAGCAGCCTCAAGCAGGGATATTTGAAAATAAAAGTTATCAATTTGATTCTAGTCATCTCTATTAATTCCACAAATCTGTTCTTGGTGATCACTGGTGCTACTCACAGAGTCTGATGTCTATTATATACGTACCGGATGTTGTAACTTCAGGCAGATGGCATTCATTCAATTTCAGATCTTGCGATGAGTTAATAATTATTTGGCCTAGCTTCCACAAAAATGTAATTGCTTTTCCACTTTCAATGAAGTATAAAATTCTCAATGTAGGCTATTTGTACAGTGACGATGTTATTGCGTTGATAATAGAATTGAATTGTAAGCTTCTATATTCCTACCTTAACAGCGTCCTTTGTGGGAGCGAGTGATGGATTTCTTTGTCACACATGCCTGCAATTGTAGCTTACATTCATTGTCGTAAGTCTTGCCGTCGCTGCCACAGATCGGAACATAGGAAGGTTCGCAGACCGTGGCACAGATACACTTCGGTTGATGGTAGGAATCTACTTCGCAGCGCCCGTTGTATGGACACAGGACACCATCACAAACTGCGAAGAAAAGAGAGTTAATTTTAATAAAGAGCTTTTTTATTATTGGGTGTAATTGCTACAGAAGACATTTCGTCGAGTCTCATTCATTGCCAATCTTTTTCGAACATACATTAATGACTAATTAATTCATTCGAGCATTCATTCATTCATTCATTCATTCATTCGAGCATTAATTAATCAATCAATCAATTAATTCATTCATTCATTCATTCACTCATGCATAATTCGTTCTATGGATTGGCATAGCGTCCCTTCAAGAAGCCTACTCAGGAGCGCTACCAGCCCAGGCACTGCAAAAAGATAAAAGAACTTAATGATTTATAAAACAAATTTTCATTAGTCAGATTTAATAAACGCAACTTTGAATGGAGATCGTTCCCAGATGGACAGCGCCACAACCGAAAAAGTCCGACGTTGCCCGACAATTAAGCGGATCCCCTTGGAAGTTGGAGTTGACCGGCCATACCAGACCGAAGAGTCCGACGCGCTTCAACGTCAGAGGCTGGGCTACAGAGATCGTGTATGTAATCGGCAGGGCTATTTTTTTAGGAATTTTTAGAACTGCAGAACTCCTTTCCTTTCACATGATTAAATTCGCATAAATTGCTTTAAATCGGAGAAAAATGACTTTTTTGCTAGTTTTTAACTGTATAGAGAGTGCTTCTACAACTACACATTTCGTCTACAACTGCACGTTAAGAAAAGCCGTGGTGAGATGGAGCGCAACCAAAGATGCAGCGCGAAACCAAAGCAATAATCTGATACGAGATATGTTGGGCTACTGTAACAGGCAACCAGCGCAACACATGCAACAGGTATAAAGGCACTGTTGCAAAGGCGAATTTTCAATTTCTTTTCTTATGCTTTACAAACAAGGTTCATGTTTCATGCTTCGTAAACGTCATAGGGTTTTGGGGCTCTCTCTGGTAGTGTAAAGTAATTATCAAAGCGATTCTCAAAGCATGTGATGAGCGGCGACTTTAACAAAATGAAAATATCCTTGATTGTACAAATGTAGGCCTACATGCAATGTGAAGAAATGTAGCCGGCAATCTTTTCAGAGTCTGTGTAGTCATGACATTGTCATCGAATTAACGTTGAATAAATAGTCAGTTGTAAATACACTTACCATCGCACTTTCCTTCTCGTACGACGGTGATGTTGGTTTTTGTGTGACATGCCGCTGTTTGTAGAAGACATAGGTTGTCGTAAGTCCTGTTCTCACTGCCACACACTGGACTTAAGATCGTTGTACAGTTAAAGGTACAGAGGCATGCGGGGCGTCTGCGGTAGTCCATAACACAGCTACCGTAGTTAGGACACGTGTATCCGATGCAAACTGCGAGGACAGAAAGAGAAAATAATTAAATAACGAATTACAAACATGGTGGATGTAATTCCTGCCGAACAGATTTTGTCGGATGTAATGTATTGCAAGTCTCTTCCCACTCACAGAATGCTATGAAGAGTAGGCCTACTTGTCCATGACCTATGACCTGGAATAATCTCCATACAACTCTTCGTCAAATGCTTATTGGTCTCTCTGTCTTCTTTCTCACTGGTCATAAAATTGTCCTATTCGATCGACGTTTCACTGGGAGTCCTCTTGAGTAGGGAAATTAAATTTGAAGGAGCGCCATTTAAAATTGATGATATAAATACACTTACCGTCGCAATTTCCTTCGTCACCAATCGTGATGTTGGTTTTTGTCTGGCATGCCGCTGATTGCAGAAGACACAGGTTGTCGTAAGTTTTGCCGTCGCTGCCACAAACTGGATTTACGATTGTTGTACAGTTGAAGGTGCAGAGGCATGCTGGGCGTCTGCGGTAATCCAGGACACAGCTACCGAAGTAAGGACACGTGTATCCGATACAAGCTGCGAGAACCAAATGAGCACATTTTAAATTAATAAATTTTGTAACTGGTGGATACAATTGCTGCTGACCAGATTTTGTCGGTCCTAATTTAATTGCTTATCATATCAATGCCACCAAACAGCATCTTCCTAAGTGGAATCGTGACTTGAATCTCCTCTTACAAAGTTCCGCAGTAAGCATATAGAAGCTTACGACCTTTCGTGTCAATTGATTTTCCATGGTATTGCGGATCATCAATAAAAATAAAATAAGAAAATTCGTAGCCTACATAAAAGAAAACAGGTGGAGGCTAGGACATATTTAAAATTAATGCATCCTTCTATTTCTTTGCTTTCTCTCACACAGTCCTAATAAATTTATTGTCATTTTGTGTTTTAAAAACTTCATGGGTTTCAAGTTCTCTATGGCGGTATAAAGCATGCGCAGCATCAACACTTGTTCATGCGTTCGTAGCTTTACGTCCACGCTACCGAAGCGCCATATACCTGGAACTGTCCTCATCAGACTCTTCGTGAAATGAATTCTGGTCCTTTCTCATTTCTTACTGCTCTTAAGACTGTCCTATTTGATCGCGGTATGACTGGTAGCTCATCTGAGTACGCACCTTTGAATGAGCGTCAAATCAAATTGATGTAATAAAATGACTTCGATCCTACCGTCGCAATTTCCCTCGTCAACAACCGTGATATTGGTTTTTGTCTGACATGCCGTTGATTGTAGAAGACATAGGTTGTCGTAAGTCTTGCCGTCGCTGCCACAGACTGGATTTAAGATTGTTGTACAGTTAAAGGTACAGACGCATGTGGGGCGTCTGCGGTTGTCTAGGACACAGCTACCGTAGTCAGGACACGCGTATCCAATACAATCTACGAGGAAAAGATTACATTTAAAAAATTAATGATCAAATTCTTCCTTGTAGTGGCAATGATGATTGCTAAGCTTAAATATGGAGGAATTGATTTGAATGATTAATTACTTAATTACTGCTTGTCGTTACTTCCACCGTAGCCTACTCTAGTGTTTGAGACGTTTTCTTACTGTAGCCAAAAAGTGCGCCATAAGAAAACCATTCGTGTGTATAGTTCTTATGCATTAGTAAACATGGCAGACGTATAGGTCTAGGCTATTCCGAATTATGTGCCTGGTTGAGAGGTGGTTGATAGAAGACGCCCAAAAAGTTGTCCCAGCACCCGGACTCGAACTTGCGTTAATGCGGCCCTGTAAGTTGGTAAAGGCTCTCAGTACATGGCTGAAATAGGCTACACCTCATTGGCTCCCAAATCTACAGCGCATCGTTTGCTGTAAGCTTATTTTTGTTTTGTTCCGGCGCTGAGTTGATAACTTGACCCTTCTGTTTTTGGTGTCGCTAGGCTGCTCCAATGCACGCGTCCTGCGCCATTGTTCTCTCCGTCCAGTTGCACAAGCAGAACTAATTATTTCGCAGAACTGCTATGAAGTAGCGCTTGCCCTCACCGTCAGTCTCTCTCCTACCGAGAATGGTGTCCCTACTACTGTTTGTCAAAATTTAATTCTTATTGGTATCTCTGTGTCATTTCGCACTGTTCTTTAGACTATCCTATTCGACTGAGGTTTGACTAGGAACGCTCCTAAGGATGCAACCTTGAAGGAGCGCCATTTAAAATTTATGTTATAATTGCACTTACCGTCGCAATTTCCATCGTCAACAACCGTGATGTTGGTTTTTGTCTGGCATGCCGTTGATTGTAGAAGACAAAGGTTGTCGTAAGTCTTGCCGTCGCTGCCACAAACTGGATTTACGATTGTTGAACAGTTAAAGGTACAGACGCATGAGGGGCGTCTGCGGTTGTCTAGGACACAGCTACCGTAGTTAGGACACGTGTATCCAATACAATCTGCGAATAAAAAATAGTATATTTTTAATAGTTAATACATTTAAATGGTGGATACATTCCTCTCAAATAGATTTTGTCGGTTCGAATTTTATTGTCAGTAACATCAATGCTATCTAACAGCTATTCCATCTTCTTCTATGTAGCATAATATTTCCGATCCCGTCCAGGTTCACAGAAGGCATTTGCCCTGTCGTAGAAATGTATGGTCCAGATGTGATATTATAGGAATTTCATAGATTTTTACTTCTCTGTGTTGGTATGGCCTATAAAGTTAGTGCAACCTCAACTCTTGTTCATAAGTTAGTAGTTTCACGTCTAGACTACTGCTGCGCCGTATAGGCTACGCTGGACTTTCGGGCCCCTAATTTTGGTCCTGCGCACCAATGTCCGCCTCACAAGTCGAATTTCGAAGTCGCTAAAGACTCTGAGTACATGTCTGATGTACACCATTGGTTCCCTTATCCGCAGCACATTTTTTGCTGTATTTCTCTTTTGGTCCGGAGCTGTGTCGGAGACCTAGAACCTCTTTACTTGCTAGAGTTCGGCTACTCCAATGCACGCGTCCTGCTTCGTTGTTCTCTCCGCCCAGCTGCCGAAGCGGAATCTATTTTTCCCACTCACAGACTGCACTGAAGAAGCGACGCTCCTGCTCTGTGACTGCATGGTCTCATGACCCTACGACCTGGAATGATCTCCCTACAACTCTTTGGTCGCGGTCTTTTTCTCACTGCTCTTCAGACTGTCATATTCGAGCGAGGTTTGACTAGGAGCGCTCCTGAGCAGGCAACCTCGAAGGGGCGTCATTTAAAATTGATACAACAAACACACTTACCGTCGCAATTTACATCGTCGACAACCGTGATGTTGGTTTTGTTCTGACATGCCGCTGATTGTAGAAGACAAAGGTTGTCGTAAGTCTTGGTGTCGCTGCCACAAACTGAATTTATGATTGCTGTACAGTTAAAGGTACAGACGCATGAGGGGCGTCTGCGGTTGTCCAGGACACAGCTACCGTAGTTAGGACACGTGTATTCGATACAATCTGCGATGACAAAAGATTACTTTTGAATAGTGAATTTATTAAGATGGTGGATACATTTATAATCCTGACGAATTGATTTTGTCGGATCTCATTTATTGACAGTAACATCAATGACATCCTACATCTTTCTTTTTTAGCTTCGTGATTTCAATCCCGTCGAACACAGCTCAAAACATTATTGTCCATTTGTGTTACAGGATTTTCATAGATTTTAAGTTCTCTGTGACGATAATTATAAAGTTATTTGTTCAAGTGTTCATAGTTTTACGTTTGGACCATTGCAGCGCTGTATACGCTGGACTTCCGGTCTCTGGGATAGGATCCATAAATATGGTCCTGTGCTACACTGTCCGCCTCACATGCCTAATTCCTAGGTTGACAAAGTCTTTGAGTGCATGGCTAATGTAAACCATTGGTTCCCTTATCCACATCGATTTTGCTGAAGTTCTCTTTTTATCTGGAGCTGTGTTGATGAGTTAGCCCCTCTTTACTTGCTGGAGCTCGTCTGCTTCAATACATGCGTCCTGCTACGTTGTTCTCTCCGCCCAGATTAATTGATTCATTAATTGTCGCTCACAGACTGCAATGAAGCAGCGGTGCGCCTTCTCCGCAATTGTCCCTACGACCTGGAATGGTCTCCCAACAGCTATTCCTCAAAAACCTATTGGTCGATCAGTCTTTTTCTCAATGTTTTCTAGACTATCGAATTCGACGAATCAGGGACCTTTCGTCCAAGGACGATTCGTCACAGACTGTTCGTCATAGCCTGTTCGTCAAGTGGACGATTCGTCAGAGGACGTTTCGTCCAGGGACGATTCGTCATGCGGACAACCTTTATTAATTCAGTCTAAGTTGTACAGGAGCGACTATCTGTGTAGAGCCCATTTCATTGGAGTGATTTTAATAGCCCTAAAGTCACCCATATCCGTCACATACGGGTCATCACTAATAATCAACTCCGGCCGAAATGCATCATCGAACATTTGTCCCTCCCGATTAGCAACCTCTTCGGCGTCTGCGCTCCCTTAGTCATATAGCCCTAGAATTTCGTAGAAATGGCAACAGCGTTCGGATTTTCTAAGCGTGGCAAAAGAACATTGATTCATAACAACTATGAATACTGGAGAATACGTGAAAACGCAGAAGGACACGCACTGTGGCGTTGCTGTAAGTACGAAAGCTGTAACTGCAAAGCAAGACTTCAAACAGTCAATGATTCTATTTTTGGCGAACAGTGTCCCGAAGATACACACAGCGGCAACGTTTCTACTGCATTAGCCCGCAAGGCTGTTGGGGATATGAAGGGAAAATGCGGGAAACTGTCGCAACGAACAGTCCGTGACGAATCGTCCGTGGACGAAACGTCCTCTGACGAATCGTCCGCTTGACGAACAGGCTATGACGAATAGTCCGTGACGAATTGTCCTTGGACGAAAGGTCCGTATACCAATTCGACCGAGGTTGGTCGGGAACGCTCCTGAGAAGGCAAACTTGTATGAGTGCCATTTAAAACCTGTCATATATTTCCACTTACCGTCGCAATTTTCTTCGTCAACAACCGTGATGTTTGTTTTTGTTTGACATGCCGTTGATTCTAGAAGACATAGGTTGTCGTAAGTCTTGCCGTCGCTGCCACAAACTGGACTTACGACGCTTGTACAGTTAAAGGTACAGACGCATGAGGGGCGTCTGCGGTTGTCTAGGACACAGCTACCGTAGTCAGGACACGTGTAGCCAATACAATCTGCGAGTATAGTACAAAATAGCACATTTTATATAATGGATTTATTTAAATGGTGGATACAATTCCGGACGAACAGATTTCGTCAGTTCTAATTTATTGATAAGATTGGCAATAAATTAGAACCGACGAAATCATTCTGTTCGTCAGGAATCTTATCAATAGTATAATTATTATGTCATCTAACAAAATAATTATAAAAGAATGTGCTCGTTGTCGTACGCGTTTGATCGGATGTGAGGTATTAGAAGCACAGTACGATCATTCATGTCAATTCATCTTCCATTGTATTGGATATCGTCAACAAAGTGATAAAACTGACGCGCATCTAGTGGAATACGAATACTTCGAACATGAATCGAATCAAAAGGAAGTTGGGACATATTTCATAATTAATCCTTCCTTCACTTTCCTCATCTTTTGTTATACTTTTCTATAAAACCATGATTCATGAATTTCATAGGTTTTAGTTTGCTGTGATTTCATAAAGTTGAAACCACCTCAATACCTGCTCAGTTTCACGTCTCGACTAAGTGCCAATGCGCCACGTACGACAGACGTCCTGCTTGTTAAATAGGATTCACAAATAACGATCCTGCGCACTCTTCTCCGAGTCATTAGCCGAATTCGAATTCTAGTCGTCTCTGAGTAAATCGTTGATTAACTCCATTGCCTCCCTAACTAATAGCGCGACGTGTAGCCTACAGTATTTCTGTTTGGCCAAGCGCTCTATTGATGGTTTGGCCCCTCTTTCCTCGCTGGTTCTCTGCTGGTCCAACGCACGGGTCCACAGCAATGAAGTAGCGCGCACCCTCCCCGAAATTATCCCTGCGGCCTGGAAAAGTTCTCCATCTACTTTTTGTGACAAGCCTATTGATCTGTCTGTCTCATTTCTCAACTGTTCTTATGACTGTCCTATTCTACCTGGATTTGACTAGGAGCGTTCCTGAACATATATAGGCAACCTTGTACGAGCGCCATTTAGAATCTTTCATATAATTATTTACACTAACTTACCGTCGCAATTTACGTCGTCGACAACAGTGATGTTGACTTTTGTCTGACATGCCGCTGATTGAAGAAGACATAGGTTGTCGTAAGTCTTGGTGTCGCTGCCACAAACTGGATTTATGATTGTTGAACAGTTAAAGGTGCAGACGCATGTTGGGCGTCTGCGGTTGTCTAGGACACAGCTACCGTAGTCAGGACACGTGTAGCCAATACAATCTGCGAGGAAAACACATTTTAAAGTGAATTTACCGTGGAAACCTTTCCTGACGAACAGATTTTTAAAATTTTATTTAATTATTTTTTCATCAATGCTATCTAACGGTTATAATTGTATCCTAGAGTGTGTGGTACCATGATACCGATCTGGTCAAACACTCATTCAAAGAACAACATTTGCTCATCTTCGTCTGCCATTTTATCCCAAGGTGGTACATGTAACTGATAGATAGAAGCCTACGGTAATTTTTAATTCATCTTCTATTATTTTCCAGATCACCAATAAAATGGCAGACATTATGCGCATATATTGGGATGCGAATAAAATCGTACATGAATCAAATCAGATGGTTGGAATATATTTCACAAATAGCGCTTCCTTCTCTTCCATTGCCATTTGTAATACACTCCTAATAAATTTTTGGTCCCTTTGCATTTTAATTAATTTCACAGGTTGGAAGTTCACTGTGATAATTATCATGAAGTTAGCGAAGCCTCAACACTAGTCGTTTTGATGCGTTTTCTAAAAATTTCACGTCTGGACTACTGAAACGCCATAATATACAATGGACGTCTGGTATGTAGGATAGAATTACCAAATACAGTTTTGTAGGCTACATTCTCCACATTGCCGGCGTTCCAAAGTTCGGCCGAGTCTTTGAGTAGGCTACAGGTGGAATGCAGACCTTTTCCTCTTTTACCAACATCACATTGTTTACCGAATATCTCCATTCCCGGAGCTGCTTTTCGGGTTTAGCACCTCATTGCTTGCTGGAGCTCTGCTGCTCCAATGCATGCGTCCCGTGCCACCGCCGCTGCTCTATTCAACCAGCGGCCCAGAAGGAACTTATTTTCCCCGCTCACACAGACAGCCATGAAGCAGCGCCGCACCTTTTCCGTAGCTAAGCATGCGACCTGGAAAGATCTCACCACTATTCTTCGTCAAATGCATACTGGTCTCCATGTTTCCGTCCACCCAGTTTAGAAATTATCGCATTCGATTGGGGTTGGAATGGGATTGTCCAGGTAGTCAAACTTTGAAGAAGCGGCGTATCAGATTACTATTTATGCAATAAATACAGTTACCATCGCAATGTCCGTCGTCAACAACCGTGATGTTGGTTTCTGTTTGACATGCTGTTGATTGTAGAAGACATAGGTTGTCGTAAGTTTTGCCGTCGCTGCCACAAACTGGATTTATGATTGATGTACAGTTAAAGGTACAGACGCATATGGGTCGCCAGAGGAAGTATGTGACACAGCTACCGTAGTTAGGACACGTGTGTCCGATACAGGCTGCGAGGACAAAAATAGCAAATTGTTAATGAATTGTGGATACATTATTCCTGCTGATCAGATTTTGTGGATTATCTAATTTATTGCTTATAATAGCAATGCCATCTAATTATAATATAGCTGTTGCATCTTCTTCTGTTCCTGTCTAACGCAGCTTCACAGAGGCATTAATTTTGCTCGCTGTCCTACGCTTTTGAACTGAGGTGGGATATTTATATGAGTATGGGTTAATTTATGTCACTTCATCTTCCAATAATTATATTGCAGAACATAAATAAAGTGACAGAAATTATGCGCATCTACTAGAATGTGAATAACTCGCACCTGAATCAAATCAGATGGAAGTTGGGACACAGCTAATAATTATTGGGTCCAAGTATCTGTGTAGGCTACATGACTGTTGTGCCCTATTGCCTGCCTTATCCACAGCGCACTGTTCGCTGTGTTGATGACTTAGACCCTCTTTACTTGCTGGAGCTCGTCTACTCCAATACACGCGTCCTGCTCCGTTGTTCTCTCCGCCCAGCTGCACAAGTGGAACGGATTATTTTCCGCTCACGATCTGCTATGAAGTTGCGCGTGCCCTCTCCGTTACTGGCCCTTCGACTACTCTTCGTCAAATGCTTGTGGGTCTCTCTGTCTCATTTCTTACTGTTCTTAAGACTGCCCTATTCGATCGGATTTTGACTTTGAATGCTCCTGAGTAGGCAACCTCGAAGAAGCGACATTTAAAATATATTTGTTATATACAACTACACTTACCGTCGCAATTTGCGTCGTCAACAACCGTGATATTGGTTTTTGTCTGACATGCCGTTGATTGTAGAAGACACAGGTTGTCGTAAGTCTTGCCGTCGTTGCCACAAACTTGATTCAAGATTGTTGTACAGTTAAAGGTACAGAGGCATGCAGGGCGTCTGCGGTTGTCTAGGACACAGCTACCGTAATCAGGACACGTGTATCCGATACAATCTGCGAATATAAATTGGTACATTGTCAGTAGTTACTTTCTTTAAATACATATTGGACACAATTTTTTTCGAATAGATTGTGTCAGTTCTAATTTATTGCCAAACTTATCAATCTCATCTAACAGCTATTGCATCTTACCTTTGTGGAACCGTTATTTAGAGCTCGTCATTGATACTTTCACATACAGCAAGTGCTTGCTGTCGTACGCTATTCGTCAGAGGTAAGATGTTTATAGAATGTACGGTCATTTCTCTCAATTCTCATATCATTAAAGTGACAGAAATTATGCGACTCTAATGTTGCGTCTCTAATGTGATGCGAACAATTCATACATGAAACAATTCTGGTGGAATTGAGATCGCATTTTACAATTAACGCTTCCCTGCATTTTGTTGCCTTTAGCTATAATACATTCCTGATAAAATAAAGGGTCAATTTGTGTTTTATGAACTTCATAGGTTTTCAGTTCTCAGTTGCAATATAAAGTAGCCTAGGACTAACCGCAGTTTAAATACTTTGTTCATGCGTTCGTGCTTTCATGTCTAGACTACCAAAGCGCATTGTACCTTGAATGGTCTTCCGACTACTCTTCATGAAATGTCTATTGGTCCCTCTGTCTCATTTCTCAAGACGGTTTGTCTAGGAACGCTCCTGAGTAGTCATCCTCGAAAGAATGCCATGTGAAATAATTGAAGTAATAAATACACTTACCGTCGCAATTTTCGTCGTCGACAACCGTGATGTTGGTTTCTGTCTGACATGCCGCTGACTGAAGAAGGCACAGGTTGTCGTAAGTCTTGCCGTCGCTGCCACAGACTGGACTTATGATTGTTGTACAGTTAAAGGTACAGACGCATGAGGGGCGTCTGCGATTGTCCAGGACACAGCTACCGTAGTGAGGACACGTGTATCCAATACATTCTGCGAGAACAAAAATAGTAAATTGTAGGCCTAAGTTAATGATTTGTGGATATAATTAATGGTGATCAGATTTTGTGGGATCTACATCTAATTTATTGCTTATGTTATCAATGCCATCTAATTATAATGTAACTGTTGCATCTTCCTCTGTGTAGGAACGTGATTTCGCAACCATATATGCTTCACATAAAGCATGTGCTTGTTGTTCTATGATTTTTATCTGAGGTGGGATATTTATAGGAGCATGCTGTCATTTGTGTCGTTAATTTCATCTTCGATTGTATTGAAGAACATATATAAAGTGACAGAAATTATGCGCATCTAGTAGAATAATCTGAATATGAATAATTGACCGGATTTTGACTTGCAGTGCTCCTGAGTAGGCAATCGCAAAGGAGCGCCTTGTAAAATAAAATTTTAGGCTATAAATAAACTTACCGTCACAATTTCCTTCGTCAACAACCGTGATATTGGTTTCTGTTTGACATGCCGCTGATTGTAGAAGACATAGGTTGTCGTAAGTCTTGCCGTCGCTGCCACAAACTGGATTTATGATTGTTGAACAGTTAAATGTACAGACGCATGAGGGGCGTCTGCGGTTGTCCAGGACACAGCTACCGTAGTTAGGACACGTGTATCCGATACAACCTGCAAAGACAGACAGGGTAAATTTTAAATGGTAAATTATTTCAATGGTGTATACAATTTCTTACGAATAGTTTTGTGGAATAAAATTTAATGCTCGTCTCATCAATGCCATAATTATAACAGTTATTGCGTCTTCCTCTATTACATAGATTCGCGATTCAGATCTCGTCTAACACAGCTTCACAGAAAGCATGTGCTCGTTGTCCTACGATGTTGATCGGAAGTGAGATAGGAGCATGCCGGCATTTATGTCAATTCATCTTCCATTGTATAGCAGACCAACAATAAAGTATCAGAAATATTGCGCATCTAATGGAATATTAAAAAGTCGCACAGGCGCTGCTGCATTGCTGGCTTAGCTCCTCTTTACCTTCTTGATCTCCGTTGACCAAAATACACGATCGTCGCTGCTCTCTCTGTCTCTGTTTCCGTCTGTCTCGATCCGTCTGTCTCGATCCGTCTGTCTTTCTCTGGCTGATTGTGTGATAGGATTTCATCCATAAATTGATTCACTTGACAGAATTGCATCGGTCGCAACAGACCGTGGATGTCGAGCGCTTTTAGTTAATTAAAATTTAGACATGTGGCCCCTAATGTCCTTCGACTAATAAAAACATGCCCCCCCGTATGGAGCAGTCAAACCACAATTCAATTGATTTGTTTTATAGTTTGAGAAGAGAAGAGACTAACCTGTTGTCGTTGATGGTGTTGTTGCTGGAACTGTCGTCGTTGAGACGGTCGTCTGGTTTGTCGGAGTGGCTGACATCGGAGAGGAGGAGGAAGACGATGCTGGCTTCGTAGTGGTTGTGGTAGAGGATGAGGAGGAGGAGAAGGAGGATGGCTTAACGGTGGATTTGGAAGTCGTTGTTGATGGTAAAGGAGGAGTAGAGGGAAGCGTCGTTGTCGGTACTGCAAGTGAGAGTAGAAATATTATGTTATTGATGGTCAAACCACAATCTAACTTGCTTATCAAGATGACACAATAGACAATAGACACATTGAATGGTATTAACAATATTATCAATAGAACACATTTAATAGATATGCGACGAGTAATGAATGATTTTATGCTTAATAGTAATAATGTTAGTATTAATGGTTCAGTGAATAACAAGAAGAAGAGTGCAGCAGCAAATGAAGAATAACAAGGAGTGTGGGAAGAAGAGAAAATTGTCCAAAACCTGGGTGCCTTGCATGAAAGACAAGGAGACAGTGCAAAAAACGATTTAACCCTCAGGCTACCAAGCTTTTTTGTAACACTGACTACCAAGGGGGGGGGGGGGGTTACCACCCCTGGATTTTAGGTTTGGTTTGAGATATCATAACTTGTAATACACCAATGGATTCAGCATTCATTTCTGCACAAAATGGTATATTTAGCTTTAAAATATATGAAAGCACCCCGGAATTATGAATTTATTTCCGTAAGCACCCGTCGATTCCACAAAATGCATACTTTCGCATAAACAAAATAGTAGATTTTGTTACCGTACTTATGATTGTCCTATTCGACCAGGGTTGGGCTGGGTGCGCTCCTGCATGATGATGATGATGGTTCTCTGCCTGAAGGCAGGTTCATTGGCATTATGCCCATGGGGATGAGATGAGTGAGGTGGTTTCCCGTTGCCTTCCCCACAGACAATGATGGGTAAGCAACTTGCCCAAGGTCGCTCCGCAGCAGCTTGCGCCACCGCGTCCCATGCGTGCTAGCCCGAAATATCTAAAGCTCTGAGTGTCAACTCCCAGCCCGGGGCTTGAACCGCAGTCCGTTGTATCCAACAGACGTATGCCGCTCTCGCTTAACGGTGTAGCTAACTAGGCCAGTATCCTACATACAACTGCATAAACAACCTCAAAAGAGCGCCTTGTAAAATAAAATTTTAAGCTAGAAATAAACTTACCGTCGCAATTTCTCTCGTCAACAACCGTGATATTGGTTTTTGTTTGACACGCCGTTGTTTGTAGAAGACATATGTTGTCGTAAGTCTTGCCGTCGCTACCACAAACTGCATTTATGATTGTTGAACAGTTAAATGTACAGAGGCATGCGGGGCGTCTGCGGTAGTCTAGGACACAGCTACCGTAGTTGGGACACCTGTATCCGATACAACCTGCAAAGACAGGCAGGGTAAAAAGGAACGTTTTTCATAGTGAATTTTTTTAAATGGTGGACACAATGTCTGACGAAAAGATTTCGTCGAACATAATTCATTGCTAATCTTTTCAATGCCATCTAACAGCTATTCGATCTTCCTCTGTGTTGCAACGTGATTTAGACCACGTCGAACACGGCTTTACAGAAGGAATATTCTCGTTGGCGGACGGTTTTTTGATCGGAGATGAGATATTTGTCGAAGTAGGCCCTATAGCCTATTGTCATTTATGTCAGTTCGTCATCAATTGTATTGCAGATCGTTCATAAAGTTAAGGCGCATCTAATGGAATGTGAGTACTTTGTACAGAAATCAAATCAAATGGAAGTCGGGATATAAATATTTCACAATTAGTGTTTCCTTCTCTTTCTTTATCTTTTGTTATAAAAGCTATGGTTCATTTTTTGCCTTGTGAGTTTCGTAGGGTTTTATATTCACTGTCACATAATAAAAATAGCGAATCCTCAGCACATATTCATGGATTCGTAGGCTACTTTCACGTCTGCACAAGTGCAGCATCATGTACGATAGACGTCCGGCCTGTTGAATAGAACCCCTGAATAAAATTATGGTTATGCGCACATCTTTACTGTCTGCCTCACACGCCGAATTCGAAAGTTGGCTAAGCCTCTCAGTACGCGACTGATGCGCTCCGTTGGCTCCCTTCCATAATAGAGCGCATTGGGTACAATTTTTCTGTTTGATCCGTCGTTGAATATTATTGATGGATGATTTGGCTACTCTTCAGGCTACTCGTTCGATATCTGCTGCTTCAGTACACTTTTCCAGCGACGTTGTTCTCTCCGACGAGCTGTTCAAGCGGAACTTATTGTTTCCCGCTCACTAGCTGCACTGAAACAGCGCGTGCTTCTCCGTAATTGGCCCTGCGACATTGTAATGGCCTTCCTTCCTTTTATCCGCTTGTCTCTCTTCCTCACTTCTCACTGTTCGCATCTGTAGAATCATGATTCGGACGGAGTTGGACTGGGAGCGCTTCTGAGTAGCCAACCACGCAAGAGCGGCAATCAAATAGATGAATCATAAATACACTTACCGTCGCAATTTACGTCGTCAACAACCGTTATGTCTGTTCTTGTCTGGCATGCCGTTGATTGTAGAAGACAAATGTTGTCGTAAGTCTTGTTGTCACAACCACAGACTGGACTTAAGATCTTTGTACAGTTGAAGGTACAGACGCACGTGGGGCGTTTACGGTAGTCCAGGACACAGCTACCAAAGTAAGGACACGTGTGTCCAATACAAGCTGCAAAGGCAAAAGAGTACGTTTTGAGTAATAAATTCTTTTATAATGTATTCAATTCATTGGAACACATCTCGACGGGTCTTGTATTTATTGCCAATCTGATGAATGTCATCTGACAGCTATTCAATCTTCGTCTTTGTAGTCTCGTGGTTTGAAGACCGTAGTTCAATCTTAGCAGAAAGCATGTGCTGGTTGTCGCACGTGTTAGATGAGCGGCGAAAGTCAGGTTGATATTTCACAATAATTAATTATTGACTCTTCCTTATCTCGTTGTGGCTTGTCTTTTGTAGTAGACCATTCCTAATAAAACTCATGGTACCTCTTTTTTGTGAATTTCATAGGTTTGAAATAATTCTCTGTGATAGTGTAAAGTTACCATTTTGGTTCTATTGAAGAGATGTAGAGCAGTTTTGTTTTGCAACAGAAGCCACTGGCATGACAATTATGTGAGCAAAATAATTACACTTACCGTCGCACTTTTTCCCGTAAACAACCGTGATGTTGGTTTTTGTCTGACATGCCGTTGTTTGTAGAAGACATAGGTTGTCGTAAGTCTTGCCGTCGTTGCCACAAACTTGATTCAAGATTGTTGTACAGTTAAAGGTACAGACGCACGTGGGGCCTCTGCCGTAGTTCAGGACGCAGCTACCGTAGTCAGGACACGTGTATCCGATACAAGCTACAAGAAGAAAACACCCAAACGCTTTAAGATAATAAGATGTTTTGACGATACAGCAATTTATTAAGTAGGATTCAGTCTGAATTACTTTGTGACTACCGGCTTCTGCTAGGACTGAGGTCACCAGGCATGGCACAAGGTCAAAGTTATGACCGACAAGGATTTCCTCACAAACCTACTTTTTTGTCAATAATTAGATTTTAGGAGAACTTATTATAGCGTTCTATTTGAAAACTATATTGTCTGTTGTCTTGCAACGAACATTTATAACAATCCAAGAAGACGAAAGTTGGAATGTGAAGGAAAAAAAGAGAAAAATGAGCCAGATGCAGACATATAGACAAGTAGGCTATCAATCAATCAATCAATCAATCATTTTATTTTGTAACCAAACAATCATTTTTTACAATTATGCAGTTACAAATCACATATTCAAATGAGAATGGCCACAAGGATGGGCCCTGAAGGGATCACTGACCCCGCTGATAGGGACACCTACGTACATGTGAAACGGAAAGATGAAACGGCCGACAATTGCTGTTAACAAGAAGTCAATGATTACAACTACCGGTAGGCCTACTTCTGGTATCTTAACTAAATCAGACAATGTAAACTCTTAACTACATAAGAAGAAGAAAAATTAAAGAATCAACAAGTGCAAGACATGTGTGTGTGTGTGTGTGTGTGTGTGTGTGTGTGTGTGTGTGTGAGTGGCTTACATGGACCAACACTATGTTACATCATAACACAATGTTGCTTTTATTGACAAGGTGAGAGTGAAACTTTTTCTTAAACAATGATAATGATGGAGATTGCCTAACTTCTTGAGGGATTTTATTCCAGATTGAAGGACCAGTGGCTCTAATACAGAAAAGACGGGTATTATAATAGTACAGAGAGAGAAAGAGAGAGAGACCGATGCAGACATAGTTAGTTATAGACAGGATAGCGATAGAGTCATAGGCCTACATGTAGATATAATTTAAGTAGAACTCACCATCACGACACAACACGAAACCAGAGAACAGAACGACACTCGCAACAACTTCATAGAAGATCAACTTCACCATCTTGTCGTCTAAGTCTTCGTGCATTCGATATCAGTAAAACATTCTGTGATTGAGGCTTTTATAACCATCTGCTTGCATAGTGGCACGTGTGTTATTCGCAGGGTTATGCGCTGCAATTATTATAGACCAAAAGTAGAACCCGTGTCTGGGTCAAGGTGATGGTACACAAGGTACACGCTGGCACAATCAACGAAGGGGTTGTTAATTGTCTGAGCAACAAGCATTTATAGCATTGTCTGACATGTTGTTTCGTCCACAATTGGCAAAGTGACTCAGCTTGTCCAATATTTTGCCCCAACTGCACTTGTAAGAAAGTCAGCGAAAGAGAGGTAGGCCTACTGCCACTTAACGGATACCAAGTGATTCCTCTTTAAATTGCAGTGTACTGTGACGCACTACATGTATAGTCCCGTTTGCGTATTCGTAGATCCTTCAAGGCTACAGATCCAATACCTATTCGCAGCACAGTTGCAAGCGAGATTCAGCTTTCGACGCCGTGCTAATAAGTCATTTTCAGCCGGCCAACGGGACAAAATGTAAAACCTGTTAGACAAACAGAAGTTGGATTGATGAAATTAGTCTGCTTAAATGGAAGTTGGATTGATAAAACAACGCAAAAGAAATGGAAGCTGGATGAAGGTATTTTTACAGGTGAAATAGAAGCTGGATTGACGAAAATGACGGTTATGACATGAAAGCTGGAGGAAGGTTCCTTTATTGATGAAATAGAAGCTGGATTTATGAACAGAATGCTTGAGAAATGGAAGCTGGATTGATCATTTTCATTCATGTATATGAATATAAATCCAGCTTCAAAAATAAGCTACAAACCATTAATCCATCTTCCATTTTAAAAAGTCCTTATCATTACTACAGACTCTATTTTAGCTACAAGAAACCTTCATCCAGCTTCCATTTGTCATGCGTTTTTTATTAATCAAGCTTCTATTTTAGGTATAAAAATACACTCATCCAGCTTCCTTTTCTGATTGTTTTTCGTTAATCCCGTTTCTATTTCAGCGGCAATAACCATCGACAAAAAAAATCACAGTTATTGTCACGGAGTCGAAAGCTGAGTTAAATCGCCCTTTTCTTTAATTATGCTACGAATAGGCATTCGATCCGTAGCCTTGTAGGATCTACGAATAAGGCCTACGCGTCCCGTTTGCCACATCAATCAATTCTATGTAAAGGATTCTTAGAACTGCAGAATCCCTTCTTTCCATTTCAACATCCATGACAAATTAGGCCCACTTCCAATCGGATGACAGTGACATTTTAGAACTATTTTAATGGCACAGAGCTTCTGAAACTGCTAAATACCGTTTAGAACTGCACGTAATTTTTGTCAAGAGCTGCAGCACGTTAAAAAGTCCTGGCTGCATTGGCTGAAACTGGCATCCCATTTTGCAATTGACAAGCTGATTCATTTCTTCAAATGTTCTCCCCCGACTGCACTTGTAAGACTTAATGCGAAGGGTATGTCCTGCTACATAACGGATATCAAGTGGACCGTCTTTCGAATTGCATTGTACGGTGTCGCGCTAGTCACGTTTGCTACATTAGTTTGAGCTTGCGTTCCATGCGTTTTTGCTCGGGTGATTTGGTTTTGTGTAACGATGGTGATGTGTTTCAGCAATTTGAATATCATTCTAGCAAGTCATCAGGCGTGGTACAAGGTCAATCTAACAACATGTGATGAAGCATAGGCGGAACCCTAGGGGGACAGAGGAACGGTCCCCCCAATAAAGGTGTTGGGGGGATGGCCCATGCATTGGTCCCTCCCCAATCTTTGAGCGTCAAGACTGAAAAAGTCGTTAAAAATTTTTGGGCGCTGAAAATAGTCTATTTTCTAGACCTTTTTGGGGCGAGATGACTAAAAAAAGAAAAAAGATCAACTTTTTTGGCGGTGAAAATAGAAAATTTTTGCTTGGACGTCCGTCAAATATCTGGCGTCTTTCCTTCGGCCACTCGTTCGTCCCCCCCCCCCCCCAATCTCCGCCCAGGTCTCCGCCCATGTGATGAAGGACCTTGCCCGGAGAGAAATGAGCAGTCGAGATGATAAAGTTCTGCATAATAGTCGAAGACCTACATTTTATTTATATGACCCTATCTCAAAAGTACGCACGTGTCATTGGGGCAATTTCATGTACCACTGGGCTTGTCACATTTCCAGAGCTGGCCTTAAACATCATGTTTTATTGCTGAGAACTAAGAGACAAAACTTCAGAGCATGAATCGGACCATCAACAAAACTTTTTCTCTCTTTTTCTCTCAGATAACGCGCTTAACGGATCAACCACGATGGTTGCGGTCCGCTATTCCGGGGGTTCACCAAGTTATACGCCATCACCATCACCATCATCCAAGGCCGTAGCCAGGATTTGATTTCAGGGAGTGTTTCGTTGGCGGAAAATTTCTTAAGACCTTTTTTCAGTCAGCGGAAACGGTTTTCTTACCATTTTTCGCCAAATTTCATGTTTTTTCCACTATATGTGCAAGTGCATGCATTTTATTATTTTTTACATTTTTAATTTCAGGGGTGTTTTCATGGTTTTATTTCATGGTTTTTAAATCAAGTGCTAGTGGATGCGTTATATTATTTTTACATTTCCCATTTGGGGGGGGGGGTGTTCAAACACCCAAAACACCCCCTAGCTACGGCCTTGCCATCATCACCACCACCACCGTCATCGTCGTCATCATCATCATCATCGTCGTCGTCGTCGTCATCATCATCATCATCATCATCATCCGCTCGCAGGGTCGCCCAATTGCACTCATTATGCAAGCACTGAGTAAATATGGGTACCAGACACTATGTCCAGACACTATGTGTATATTTGCCTAGCAATCACCGGAATAGCGGACCCTCCGCAATATAGTGGACCCTCAGAATTAGTGGACCGTTACCACAACGATCATGCAGCATGACATCGTTTTGAAACATTGAAAACATAAACTGCAGCATCATTTAATCTGACAGCCCAACAGAGAAAGAAATATTACTTGTCTTGAGATAATTAATAAACATAGGCCTAATTATTTTGTGTAAAGAATCATTAGTCAGTCATCGGTTGATGGTTGTGGGTTTGTTAGACAAAGTTCACTTATTATTATGCGAGTCCGCATAACTGGTGTTCGGTCTATTTGTTCATGTCACCCAGCAAAACTAAGGTCATCACGCGCAGTGAAGCGGGGAAGATTCACAGCATGATGCTGTAAGTTGCCTACATAGAACAGAGTCCAACTTAAGTACATGTAGGCTATCTGCTGTCATCAATAAATAAATGCAGCAACACAACATTTACTAGGCTACATAAGAAAATAAATTGAGTTGAGTAAGTATAGGTCATCGTATCAAATATCATAACTAAAGTTGTCATTCGCACACATTACTGGTGGTCATGGAAATCCTGAAAGTACGGCAGAGATGGGATCATGGAAGGCCGCTCGATCGTCGTTAGCGGCCTTTAGTGTTCAACATCGTCTACATTGTACATGTAGGTCTAAAATTTTTTCCTTCTGTCTATATGTTTGGATGTATGTGTGGTGTCCTGTTTGTAAGTATGGGTGTATACATGTATTTGGTGTCCCAAGAAATATTCTGAAACGGCACGTTTTAGCGATTCCATATATTTTGCAAAAATATTATCTCGCAAATTAGCAGTTGAACGCGGTTATTTTCATCTCACGATAATTTTAAATCCAGTTATATCCGCCCTGTGCTCGACTTTAAAACCGCATTTTGGCATATATAATTATAGTCAAATCCATAGTTCATGCCAAATTAGTTTACTGTAAAACACTTTTCCTCAACATCGACATCACCCAAATAAACCGCCTCCAGGCAATTCAGAATGTCCTAGCCCGCACTTTCAAAATAAGCCCTAACACCAGCCCATCACTTCTGCCCCCCAAATCACTTCTTCGTTTTATTCTTCTTCATTATCCATGTGCTGACAGCCCGTAGGTGTCCCCTGCGCACTTGACTACTGTCCTCCATAATTCTCTGTCTTGTGCCCGGTGTGGCAGTTCGTGCGCATTCATCCCACACCACTCTTCTAGTATGTCCTGCAACCATTCTCTGCATGGTCTTCCCCTTCTCCCCGATCCTTCCAAATCAACCGATCCTCTCAAATCACTTCACTGACGCAAAATTCTCGAACGAATTATAGAGCAGAACAATGAAGTTCTTTCACTTACTTACAACACACTTCAATTCTTTCAACCTTTCCTCAATCTTTTCTCAATTCTTCCTATCTCCCTCAGTCATTTACTGTCTCAACCGATTCTCTCAACCCGTTCTTCTTCTTCTTCCTCCACCCTGACTCACCCTGCTCCGTCCTTTCATTGGCAAATTTTAATGATGAGGTGATGATCACCTCATCATTAAAATTTGCCAATCGTTCCTTTGCAATAGCTGTCCTGCCTCTTTGGAACAAACTCCCCAAGTTTTAAGGTAACTACCTCATTCCCCGAACTCACTCACTTAAGCCTCACCTCTTAAACTCTCTAAGCAGGTCTCTAACTAAAAGCTGAAAATATTTTGCTTTTCACAGATCCTAACTTGATTCCTCCTCTTCTCCCCACATCTCTCGCCATTCGAACTCTAAACATCAGCCACCTTAGCCGTCCGTATGCCTGCCTGCCTGACTCCGGATCTTGACCCGCTGCAAACATTGATTAGGCGTCTATTTTTAAATGAACAAGTTGATCTTTGCGTCATTATTTTGTTGATTAATTATCACAAGAGTCATTGTTAATTGTTAATCAAATATAGGAGGTGTATAATATATGGAGGTGAGCGGTGGCGGCGGTTTAGGGTCTTAATAATTTATGTAGGCCTAAAGCTACGTTGTGTGTGTGTGTCAAGTCCTGGTCAAGTTCGACGGTGAAAATGTCGACGACAATGATGAAAATGATAATGAATTGTCTGGGGTTCAATTTTTCCAATTTTTTCAATTCAATGAAAATAATCCATTAATCGATCAGGCAATTCAGCAATGCGAGCGGTCTTCATTATTTTCTTAATTCAGTGAATTCACCATCTTGGTCTTCGTGCTCATCGTCATCATCATAAATTATAAGTTTGTTTGATAAAATAATTATTTTATCAAACAAGGAAATTTTTCATGTTCTTATGTTTTATTAGCAGATCCGTCAATCTGAAGAATAGGCGTTCAATTGTTTTAGCCACCGCAGACAGTTGTACAATGTAGCCTACATGTACACCAGAATGAAAAGCGCAGTTGCCACGGTAACAAACAGCTTCAGCTGTTCCCAACCTGTTTAGTGCGGCGACCCCTATTAAACTTAAGCAATAGGCTACTGTTTAGTGGGTCTCTCAGACACTGAGCTAAACAGACTGCAACACATCCAAAACTCCTTAGCGCGGGTAGTGCTGCGCGTCCCAGTAGGCCTACAAACTAGTTTCTCAACCCTGCAGCATCAACTGCACTGGCTTCCTGTTCAGTCCAGGATAAAATTCAAATTGGCATTCTGACCTACAAATCTTTCAGCACTAACACATTTTCCAAACTTAAATCATTACTAACTCCTTACATTCCTCCTCGTTTGTTTGCGTTCATCGGGTACAAGTCTTTTAGCTGAACTTCGATGCAAAACAGTTATGGGCTCGCGTGCATTCCATGCCTTCGCACCCAGGGAATGGAATCGGTTTCCGCTCTCTATTACAAGCTCGATTTCAATTCCTTCAAAACCGGCTCAAACTTCACTACTTCTCCTTGGCTTTCAAGCACATGGATCTCTGATTGCATCTTCCTCCGGCGGCTGACTATCCGCGCCTCAGATTCACATTTCGGTGTGACCTTGCGCGAGTTACAAATTTATTTAATAATAATAGAAATAATACTCTGTTTATAGGTCAATCGGATTTCTTTTCTTAACACTTATTTCACATAGCTGATTCGTTTTGGGAGGCTATTTTAGGCCTACTTGTGTTCTGTGAGAATGCGTCGAGCAGGAAATGGGTTTCTACGTTGTTGACATTTTCCACAGTCCACACAGCAATGCTAGGCTGTCATTTTAGAGAAATTGCTCATCATTTTAGTGTTGATAGTCGTGGTTTAAGACTTCAAAAGTGTCCCTTTCCGTTTTTCAAAATTGTTTTAATTTTCTCAATGCAACAATGGCATTTCAAGCTGTTATCTCAGCAAAATGTCTTATAATTTCAGTGCTGAAAGACCTAAATAAAATGCTTCAAAAGAGGCTTCTTTCCCATTGCTTAAATATGTCTAATTTGCAAATGGTAATCGTAGCGTTTTAAGCTGACATCTAAAAACAATCGCTCATTAAGGATGCAGAGAAGATGACACTGTTGAAATTTATGATGATATTCATGAATTGTCTATGAAATATTTGAGGGAATATAAAGCCACTAATATCGGGGGACCATCACCAATTCATCGCCGATGTATTGGCCTCAGAAGCTGACAACATAGATTCTTTTAGCAAACGAAATATTGTTTACTTTTTTAGAAGAATGAAAACAGTGGAATTTACATTTGAAAAATCAAATGACAAAATTAAATTAGCTACTGCAATCCAACAAACGAATCATAGCAAAATCGAAAGCAAAATTTTAGTTAAATTTACTAAAGTGTGGAAGATAGCGTTGAAATTGCCATCACATCTTTTGCAAAATTTCTGAGGGTCTATGCGACCCATCGCAAATCGTCAGGCGACCCCCACCCACAGGTTTAGAGCCGCTGAGCTCAACCTTGCCAATTATTGCAAAGCAAGAAATTAGGAACACGGGTATTTCTAATCTATAGCTTTCCAAATCTAAACTAACAAAATTCACTCAGCAGATCATTAGCCTATAATATTATCGTCAATGCCTTAGTAACAAAACATTGCTAAAACACCAAAACGTACATTTTTTTATTTTATTGCTTCCAAATCAATCGTACACAGACAATTTTTTCAACAGTTGAATAAACTGCAGCAATTAATATTGCTGTCAATAGTCCAGGTCCTGGCAAGCGTCCCTCTTCCCGGTCTTCGATCGCTCAAATAATTAAACTAAACTACTGAAGATACTAGGCCTACACGTAGATCGTCCGCCTGTTATAATATTAGCAGTATTATCAGTTAAAATGCATGAATCTTGAAGCGATCTTTCAAGAGATTCCAAAGTTTCGCCAAGGTTGCGAAATAGTTTTTTCTTTTAATTTAGAGCCATCGCTCCAACACTGAAGCCGAACCTCCAGCACCAACCACCTGCAAAGAATAAACAAATTAATGATTCAGTAACCCAGTAGATGGCCGCAAGGGTTGTTTTGCAAAAATTATGACTTATTTTTAGAGCTGTTCATAACCGAGTAAAACATTCGTCGCAACAGTAGACCTATTATAATAGATTTGTGATCATTTGTTTTCCCTAGATCAGCTTTAGCTGCGCAGATCTTAATCTAAATGCGATATTTATGCCACTGTCCGTTACCTTACAATTAAAATAATTTAAAATTACAATTATTTTATATCTGCTCATTGCTCAAGGGTGAAAGTAACGAACTCAGCCTAATGGTTGCGTCCATGATTATAATTCATTGTTTTACTTGTAGATCTCCCGATTGTTCCGCATTATTTTCAATTTAAACAAATATTACAATAATTTTGCCATCGAACCGTAAATTCAAGCAATAAACAACAATATACAAGAGAAATGGAAATTATGCTCATTTGCTTAAATAAGTCGAATTTCGAATCCGAAAAAAGGTGTTGTAAACACAGTGCTTTCATGCGAATCGAGAAGGTTGGCGAGGAAGAGGAAACTTTTGGATGCAGTTAGGCCTATCATAAACGAGATCCATGCAATCCAGGATTTAATTCCAGGAGAGATGCAAAAAACATTTGAATTTTTGTCCTAGATAAATAAAGTCCGCGTGATTTTAAGCACCCAACAAAAGACGACATAGGCCTACACTCCCCTCTCGCGGACTGCTATCCGACAGCGTCGTTCATTCTCTGTTGCTGGCCCTACAACCTGAAATGGTCTTCCTGTTACACTGCGCTTAATTCCCATAGGTCACTCCGCTCTGTTCCTTATTTAAGAACTTGTAGATCTCCCGATTGTTCCGCATTATTTTCAATTTAAACAAATATTACAATAATTTTGCCATCGAACCGTAAATTCAAGCAATAAACAACAATATACAAGAGAAATGGAAATTATGCTCATTTGCTAAAATAAGTCGAATACGAATCAGGTCAGACAGAAGCAAGAATCTCTCCCAAATAAAAATAATTAACTTCTTTCTAGTCATCACTATTCAGCATTTATTTTTAAAAATTAATCTGACCTTCTTGATCGTTAGGTGTGATCACAGTATCTAACGCTTACGCGCCAGATGTTGTAACGTCAACAAGAATGTCTCGAATCTTGCGATGAGTTAAGACTATTATAATTATTGCATTACACACAAAATAATGTCATTGATTTTTATCAAGTTCGTTTAATTCCATGAAGTGCAGAACAACTATGATATATTATTTTGGGCATTGGTACTTCATGGATTTGATACAGAATTAAATTATTGTCAGCTTTCACAATAATATTCTTTACCTTAGCACTTTCCCTTGTGAGCGATGGTGATGTTTTGCTTCTGCGTGCATGCATCCACTTGAAGCTTACATACATTGTCGTAAGTTTTGCCACGGCTGCCACAGACTGGATCATAGCCAGCTCCGCAGTCCTTGGGACAGATGCACTTCGGGAGATGGTAGGCATCTTCCTCACAGTGCCCGTAGGGTGGACACTTGAAACCAGCACAAACTGCGAGAGGAAAACATCTCTTAAAATAACGTGTTTTTAACAGCAGATGCAATATTGCTACGGAAGACATTTCGATGCGTCTTATTCATTTACATGTAAGTTCTCCATCGTTCATGCGCCCGTTCATTCTATGTGTTTATATAGCACCCCTTCAATAATTCTCCACAGCAGCAGCGCTCCCAACCCAGACACGCATAAAAGAAAAAAAGACTTGAGGGATTTATGAAGCAAGTTTGATTGTTACAACAACGTTGTGCTGAACGCAGGTCTAAAGGAAGGTCATTCCAGATTGACGGCCGACAACCGTGAATACTCGGAGCTGTCCGGCATCTAAGCGAGCTCATAGAAATAGGAGTTGCCTCTTCATTGCAGAGCGATGAACCTGACCCGCCTCAACGTCAGAGACTGGGTGACATACATGTATATCGCGTCGGTAAGATGGAACTCAACCAAGGATGGAGCGTGAAACCAGAGCAGCAATTTGGTATGATATAGGTCTTATGATCTCCGACTACCACAGCCCAACACCGCGCCTTTGCCTCTGTCTGCCCTTCACTGTGGAATGGCCTTCCTATTATTATTCGTGCTCATATTTTATCTGGAGGCTTTACTTTTTCTGCCAGATTCAATCTAACTGCCATTACATCTTCCTCTGTGTAATTTCGTGATGTTGTAGCCTTCACCGGAAGCTGCAGTGGTTCGTTGTTCGACAACTCTGTTTTAAAGGAATTTTTAGAACTTCACAACCCCTTCTTTTCTTCCCATCCTACGTGGTAAATTACATGTAATCCCAATCGGATAAAAAAATGGCCTTTCTCAACTAGTTTTAATTGCACAGAAGTGCTTCTACAACTGCACAAATCCATTTAGAACTGCACATTTTGTGTAGCCTACAACTGCACGTTAAAAAGCCCCGAGTTGTCGTACGCCTGGCGTGAGACATTAAGAGGCCTACTTAGAAAAATAATCTTATGCAGTCATTTCTGACTGAGTGGCTGCCATCGATTCTTATTGTTCATTGCCTTGCATTTGACTATGCTCATTATTTTGGTTCTTATTATTTTCAAGTTATTAAAATATTATAATATGCGTTTTCCTTCTGGAAATTAATCTTGTCTTGTGTTGCAGATTTTAAAGTAAGAGACTCCAATTATTTGCAGCTAATGGAATGTAAAGAAATCGTTTATGTATCAAATCGGGTGAAAACAGAGTCATTTTGCAAAATGATTGGTATTTTCTTTTTGTAGCTTAATAATTGTTGCGTGCATTGTGCTTTATAAATTTAATAAAATATGATTTAGATCTTTAGAAGATCTCTATGGTAGTATAAAGTTATCAAAGTGATTCGCAAATCTTGTGTTGAACCTTTCACACGAATGTCGTTAATTGACGATTCATAAAATGTCAGAATAATCTATATAGCCGACAACCCTTATTGTGTAATGTGTATTGAATGATGTGTAGAGACTGTAGTCTAGTCATGGCTTAACCAAGTTAACATTGAATTAAATTCTCAGCTTCCATTCACTTACCGTCGCACTTTCCCTCGTGAGCGACGGTTATGTTTTTCTTCTTCGTACATGCCTCCTTTTGAAGCTCACATACATTGGTGTAAGTCTTGCCGTCGTCGCCACAGCATAGAGCGCTGGCACCATCGCAGACAGTGGTACAGACGCACTTCGGGAGATGGTTGGTATCTTCCTCACAGTGACCGTAGTACGGACACACGAATCCAGCACAAACTGCGAGAGAAAAAATATTTTAAATGATGTGTTTTTTATATAAAAAATGCAATGTTGCTACGGAAGACAATTCGACGCGTCTTATTCGGTAATTAATTCGTTCAATCATTTATTCGTTCATTCATTCATTCATTCATGCATTATAATTTATATTTCGCCGTAACGCGGCCATACCGCTACAAGGGCACCTCACAAACAGCTAACTGCAGGATAAGCCTTAGCAAATAGATAAGTTTTGAGTTTTGATTTAAAAAGATGAGGATACACTACCAGAGAGGATGGCAGAGAGAACTGATGGGGGAAGCCCATTCCATAGAGAGGGACCAACGCAGGCAAATGATCTGGATTGAGCCATGGCGGTCCTGACTCGGGGGACAAAGAGGTCAAGCCGATCAGAGGACCTAAGAGGACGCAGCGAAGTGGCAGAAAGAGGGCGAAGCATATGATCACAGAGATACTTCGGAGCAAGACCCATTTGAGACTTTAGGGCCAAAATCAGGACTTAAAATTGTATACGGGCTGAGAGTGGAAGCCAGTGAAGTTGTTCAGTCATGAATGTAGAGATGTGGGGGAATCAAGGAAGACGGGCAAATAGCCTCGCAACAACGCTGAGTACAGATTGCAGAGGAGCTAGGCGAACCAATAAGGACAGAATTACAATTGTCAATCTGAGAACAGACAAAAGCGTGAACAATTGAGGTAAAGATAGATAGCCTCAGTGGACCAAAGTCTGAGTAACGGTGACGGATATCTGTAGGCTAGTATTGGATTAACATACCTTCGGGGTGCGATTGCCTAATGGTCGTTTCGTTGCCTTATAGCAGGAGTTTTCCAGGTTCGAATCTACCCACAAACTGCCGCGTAGGGACTTTGAACAAGTCCTTCACTTTCAATTGGTTTGCGCTTGGGCGTGAAACTCCTATTCAGTGTTCGCGCCTCTGAGTCGAAAACTTGAAGGGGTGCTATAGTAAATGCGATAAATAAAGTTTAAAAAACTTGAATCGACATGATTGTCGTCTTAACATAGCTGTGAAAACCTTTGGTGTTTGCGAAAATGAGCGAAGAAACAAGCGGAAGGAAAAACGTCTATGTATCAAAACGGGTGGAAGCAGAGTCATAATTATTGCAAAATGATTGGTATTTTCTTTTTGTAACCTACTTGTAATTGTTCCGTGCATTGTGCTTTATGAAGTTCACAAAAATATGGTTTAGAGCCTTGGAGGATCTCTATGGTAGTATAAAGTTATCAAAGTGATTTGCAAATCTTGTGATGAACCTTTCACACGAAAGTCGTTAATTGACGATTCATGAAATGTCAGTATAATGTATAGATGACAATCCTCATTGCATAATGTATATTGAATGATGTGTGGTTAACATTGAATTAAATTCTCAGCTTCCATTCACTTACCGTCGCACTTTCCCCGTGAGCGACGGTTATGTTCTTCTTCTTCGTACATGCCTCCTTTTGAAGCTCACATACATTGGTGTAAGTCTTGCCGTCGTCGCCACAGCATAGAGCGCTGGCACCATCGCAGACAGTGGTACAGACGCACTTCGGGAGATGGTTGGTATCTTCCTCACAGTGACCGTAGTATGGACACACGAAACCAGCACAAACTGCGAGAGAAGAAAATATTTTAAATAATGTGTTTTTTGTTATAAAAAATGCAATATTGTTACGGAAGACATTTCGACGCGACTTATTCGTTAATTAATTCGTTCATTCATTAATTCATTAATTAATTCATTTATTCATTAATTCATTCATTTATCCATTCATTCGTTCGTTCATTCATTCATTCGTTCATGCGTCTGTTCATTCTATGCAGATAATTTTGATTATTATATAATATATAGCGCTCCTCCAATAAACCTGCAGAGAAATTGTTCCAAAGAAAGTCACCGGAAAAGGCTGTAATGCCCAATGTGCAATGTGCATGCAGCACAAGGAGGGACTAAGGTGTATGGTAAGTTAAGGTTATTACTAGCATGTGTACAGATTTCGATATAAGGTCAAGCTTCAATAATACCTATGTAGATTGTATTGCATTGTATCTGGCCATTCATAAAGCGTTTCTTGCAGCAAGAGCCTTTCAGAAGCGCTCCAAGTGCGTTCAACCCCGAGAAAAAGTCAAGTTTTTAGACGAGAAAATAATAATAATAATAATAATAATAATAATAATAATAATAATAATAATAATGATAATAAATATTATTTATTAAATAATAATTATTAATATGATAATTATACTTTCCCAGCGCTTGTCAGTTTGCACGCAACGATTTAACGCCTTGGCATTCAGAGGCACTTTTGAGCACTACGTGGGAAACGAGAACCTATAACCTGATTTTATTATTTTACACTTTTACAGCCCGAGGGATCCTTACTACCTCGGGCGACAAAAATACAAAATAATAATAATAACGACAATTTATATGGCGCCGTAACGCGGCCATACCGCTACAATGGTGCCTCACAAACAGCTAACTGCAGGATAAGCCTTAGCAAATAGATAAGTTTCGAGTTTTGATTTAAGAGAAAAAGATGAGGATACACTACCAGAGAGGATGGCAGAGCGAACTGATGGGGTAAACCCATTTCATAGAGAGGGACCAATGCAGGCAAATGATCTGGATTGAGCCATGGTGGTCCTGACTCGCGGAACAAAGAGGTCAAACCGATCAGAGGACCTAAGAGGACGCAGCGAAGTGGCAGAAAGAGGGCGAAGCATATGATCACAGAGATACTTCGAAGCAAGACCCATTTTCATCTGATTAGCTCATGAACGAGTTTTCCAGGTTCGAATCCAACCACAAGCCGCCGCGTAGAGAAGATGCATTGAAGATGCATGATAATATCAGGACGTATAGCCGACAATTCTTTTAGTATAGGCCTAAACCAGCACAAACTGCGAGAGAAAAAATATTTTAAATAATGTGTTTTTTACATAATAAATGCAATATTGCTACGGAAGACATTTCGACCCGTCTTATTCATTAATTCATTCATTTATCCATTCATTCGTTCATTCATTCGTTCATTAATTAATTAATTCATTTATTCATTTATTCATTAATTCATTCATTTATTCATTTATTCGTTTGTTCATTCATTAATTAATTCATTCGTTCGTTCATTCATTCATTCATTCGTTCATGCGTCTGTTCATTCAGCACAAGGAGGGACTAAGGTGTATGGTAAGTTAAGGTTATTACTAGCATGTGTACAGATTTCGATATAAGGTCAAGCTTTAATAATACCTATGTAGATTGTATTGCATTGTATCTGGCCATTCATAAAGCGTTTCTTGCAGCAAGAGCCTTTCAGAAGCGCTCCCAGTACGTTCAACTCCGAGAAAAAAGGCAAGTTTTTAGACAAACAAACAAAAAATAATAATAACGACAATTTATGTGGCGCCGTAACGCGGCCATACTGCTACAATGGTGCCTCACAAACAGCTAACTGCAGGATAAGCCTTAGCAAATAGATAAGTCTTGAGTTTTGATTTAAGAGAGAAAGATGAGGATACACTACCAGAGAGGATGGCAAAGTGAACTGATGAGGGAAGCCCATTCCAAAGAGTGGGACCAATGCAGGCAAATGATCTGGATTGTGTCATGGCGGTCCTGACTCAGAGGACAAAGAGGTCAAGCCGAACAGAGGACCTAAGAGGACGCAGCGAAATGGCAGAAAGAGGGCGAAGCCTATGCTCACAGAGATACTTCGGAGCAAGACCCATTTGAGAATTTAGGACCAAATTTGGGACTTTAAATTGTATACGGGCTGAGAGTGGAAGCCAGTGAAGTTGTTCAGTCACGAAGGTAGAAATGTGGGAGAATCGAGAAAAAACGGGCAATTAGCCTCGCTGCAGCGCCGAGTACAGATTGCAGAGGAGCTAGGCGAACCAATAAGGACAGACTTACAATTGTCAATCCGAGAACAGACAAAAGCGTGAACAATTGAGGTAAAGATAGATAGTCTCAAGTAGAGGTCAAAGTAGCAAGCTCGGACAATTTGACCAGTATAGCCTTGAGCTTCGGACAATTTGACCAGTACAGCCTTGACCTTCGGACAATTTGACCAGTACAGCCTTAAAAATTGAGTGCCCGCGCAGTTTGACCAATACTAGCCTTACTTTTTCAAATTCGACGTCTGTCGTAAAAAAGTAAAAAAGTAAAAAAGTAAAAAAGTAAAAAAAAAAAATTTCTCTGGCGTATATAAAATGACTGAAAAAATGGAATATACAGCTCGGCCTAAAGACAAGATTTCCCAATATAAAATGGACTACTCATCGTACAATCTGAAAGAATTACGGCAAATTCCAAAACAGAGAGGACAAAGAGGATACTCGAGTTTGCGAAAAGCGGAACTCATAGCGTTCATATCGCAGGGAGACCGACTAGGTGCTCGGGCCCGGGTCAACAAAGCACCAGCGCAAACTCCCGCCACTGTGCGAGAATTGCGGGAAATTGCAAAAAAGAGAGGTGTGCGAGGATACTCGAGATTAGCAAAAGCGGAACTTACGGCATTCTTGTCTAATACTTGGAAATTTTTGAACACGGGGAAAAATAAAATAGTTTTTTCGGATTGGCTGACTCGCGAGATTAGTGAGTTACCCCCTCAAATAAAACCGCCCATTCATAGGTTCAAACTTCGAGAGACTGCGACGGCCATCAAAGGGTTTACAAAAAGATACACGATCGATGGCGACAACGGGATCGATGTTGCAACTTTTCTCAAGGCTGTAAGACCGCATGTAGTTAGGCTGCTAGGGAAAAATCGCGGTGTAAAAGTTCAACTCGATCTCATGTGTGAAATGGAGAAAGTAGATATGAAAACCGGCGAAGTAGTAACGGCTGAGCCTAATTTCAAATCAAAGAGTGATATTATTTTAGAAGCAACCGATGTGAGGGAAATATATACCAACGCAGCGGATAAAATTAAGGAGAGCATGGCAAGTTTTCAGATGCGGGGGAGTAATTGGAGATTCAAAACCGTTTTGAAGTTGGATATCGATACGGTGGTATATAAACCGCTGAAAGGTAGTTCTTACATTCCACTTCCCGATTATTTAGCGAATAAAAAGGCTATTATTAATATGAAGAACAAAGATGAGGAATGCTTCAAGTGGTGTGTAGCGAGAGCTGTAAACCCCGTTGAAGAACATCCGGAGAGAATAACGAAAGAATTAATTAGACAGTCTGAGGAACTCAATTGGTCTGGTATTGAATTCCCAGTAGCAGCGGATGCTAATGTGATAGGTAAGTTTGAGAAAAATAATAATATTAGTATTAATGTTTTTGGTTATGAGAAAGAAGTGAATGTATTCCCACTATATATATCAAAGCATGAGAATGATAGGTGCGTAGATCTATTACTCATTTCTGATGGAGAAAAGAAGCATTATTGTTGGATCAAGAATTTCAACAGACTGATGGCGGTGAAAACAGAAAATACTACTACATCAATGTACTATTGCAAAAGATGCTTGATAGGATTCAGTAGAAAAGAATCGCTTCACAAACATACTGAGTACTGTTCGCAGCAGGACGCCCAACGAATAGAACTTCCAGAACCTGGGACTATGCTAAGTTTTACACATTATTATCGGAAGATGCGTGTACCGTTTGTGTATTTTGCCGACTTTGAATCGTTCATCAAAC
Organism: Lumbricus rubellus; assembly: GCA_945859605.1. Taxonomy (NCBI): domain Eukaryota; kingdom Metazoa; phylum Annelida; class Clitellata; order Crassiclitellata; family Lumbricidae; genus Lumbricus; species Lumbricus rubellus. The sequence continues at coordinate 35,209,385 of OX243822.1, read as the reverse complement.
CTATCGGTACATGTCAACCCGTTCCTAGCACGTCTTACACCAACAAGTATCAAAAACATACACCCAGCTCGTTTTGTTACCACATGAAATGCTTCGACGATGATGTTTATTCCCAAGAGCCGGTGCGGTTTACAGCTGAAAACGAAGACGATGATGTTGCTCAGTTATTCATAGACTCTATCGAAGAAAATGTAAAACGAATATACAACGAGTTCAAATTCCCCAAGAAGATGATATTCGGTAAGAAAGAGCAGGTGCTCTTCGACTCGGCTACTGTTTGCCATATATGCGAACGAGAATTTATAGGCGAAGAAAAACCGGTTCGAGATCACTGTCATTTGACTGGAAAATTTAGAGGTGCCGCTCACAACCTTTGTAATCTGAAATACAAAGTCCCCAAGTTCTTCCCCGTCGTATTTCACAATTTGACCGGTTATGACAGCCATTTATTTATCAAGAAATTACGAGGTGAACACGGCGAGAAAATCAAATGCATTCCCTGCAACGAAGAAAAGTATATCTCATTCAGCAGAGAGGTCGTCGTCGATAAATTTGTAGACAAAGATGGAAAAGAGAGAGAAGTCAAGCGTGAATTACGTTTCATCGATAGTTTAAGATTCATGCCCCAGAGTCTCGACGTGTTATCGAAAAATCTTCAGAAAGATCAGTGCAAGAATTTAGGGAAATTTTTTGAAGGTGAAAAGCTGGATCTTTTACTCAGAAAAGGCGTTTACCCGTATGATTACGTCGACGGTGTTGAAAGATTAAACGAAACCGAATTACCATCGAAGCATGCCTTCTATTCAAAACTAACCGATTCGGGTATCAGCGAAAAAGATTACGCGCACGCGAAAACGGTATGGAACAAATTTGAATGCAAAACATTACGTCAATATCACGACTTGTACAATTTATCGGATGTTCTATTATTAGCGGATGTGTTCGAAAACTTCAGAGACGTCTGTACGAAGCACTACAATCTAGATCCTGCGTGGTACTACACTAGCCCAGGACTTGCGTGGGATGCGGCGTTGAAGACGACTGGTGTAGAGTTGGAGTTGTTGAGTGACTACGATATGTTACTGATGATCAAGCAGGGAATACGGGGAGGTGTCAGCACGATTTCCCATCGATACGCGAAAGCGAACAACGAGTACATGGGAGAAGCTTTCAATCCCACCCAACATTCAGTATTCATTCCATACTTGGACGCGAACAACTTGTATGGATGGGCGATGAGCAAGCCGCTACCGACTCATGGGTTTGAATGGATGAACGATGACGAATTGAATGATTGGAGAAACATTAGCGAACGAGATGGAGTGGGATGTGTGTTGGAAGTCGACTTAGAATATCCAAAAGAATTGCACGACCTGCATAATGATTATCCACTAGCTCCAGAGAGTGTAAAACCTGCGGGATCAGATGTAGCGAAACTCATTCCAAACTTGAATGACAAAGTAAAGTACGTCGTTCATTACGGAAATTTAAAATTGTACGAAAGTCTCGGATTGAAAATCGTAAAAATACAACGAGGAATAAAATTCGTGGAAAGTGCCTGGCTGAAAAAGTATATCGATCTGAATACTAACCTGAGAACGAAAGCTACGAACGATTTTGAAAAAGACTTTTTCAAGCTGATGAACAATAGCGTTTTCGGAAAAACAATGGAAGCTATCGAGAATCGGGTTGACATACGATTGGTGAGTGATGAGAAGGAAGCTATCAAGCTAGTCGCGAAAACTAATTACGACAGACGAACTATTTTCGACGAAAACCTCATCGCCGTTCACATGAAAAAGACCAAGTTGTTTTACAACAAGCCGATATATCTAGGGATGTGTATATTAGATGTCAGTAAGACGCTCATGTATGATTTTCATTATAATTACATCAAGGCCAAGTACGGAGATAGGGCCAAGCTATTATTCACCGATACTGATTCTTTGGCGTATGAAATTAAAACGGAAGACTTCTACAAAGATATTTCCCCCGACGTCCAAAGTATGTTCGATACTTCAGACTATCCGAGCGATCACCCGTCGGGTATAGAATCCGGCGTTAATAAAAAAGTGGTTGGTATGTTCAAAGACGAAGCCGCGGGAAAACAGATTGAAGAATTTGTCGGGCTGCGATCCAAGTTGTACTCTTACAAGATGGCGGGTGAAGACTACAAGAAATGTAAAGGTGTGAAAAAGAACGTCGTCAAGAAATCAATCACTCACGCAGATTACAAAGACTGCGTGTTTACGAAAAGACAACAGTCGAGAGCGATGAACGTCATTCGATCCTACCGCCATGAAATTTACACCGAAGAAGTAAATAAAATAGCTCTGTCTGCCGACGACGACAAAAGAGTAATAATGGACGACGGGATCCACACCCTAGCCTATGGGCACTACACGCTGAAAACTAAACAAAATAAAGAATAATTTACACTAATATAAAATGGATGCGGCAAAAAAAGTGTGTTCTAAATGCAAAATAGAAAAAAGCTTGGACGAATTTCACAAAGATAACTCACAGAAGAGCGGGTATTACCCCAGCTGTAAAATTTGTAAAAATGCCAAAGTGAAAGAGCTTGCGCACAAATACGCAAGACAGGAAATTAGGGAGACAAAAGACACAAAAGTTTGCAGCCGGTGTAAGGTAAATCAGAACATATCAGAATACGTCAACAATCGATTTCAAAAAGATGGAAAGGCGAATGAATGCAAAAATTGCAGACATAAATATTATCTCGCCTGCGTAGAAGCTCGAAAGCTCATTAGTTTGTGAAACATCTAGATGAAATATTAAAATGAGCTATACAACTGTGAAAAACATAAATGTCGAAGGCGTAGTTCTCCCAAATCATCCGTTGACGAATTTTGAACTACTAGATGCCGCGAAAAAGCTCAATATCCCTAATTTCCGGGGAGTATTTCTCAGAGACGAGCTGCCGAAGAAACCTAGACGGACTGAATGCGGGATATTGAATCTAGACGATTCTAATGGAACCGGCTCGCACTGGGTCGCTTTTTCAAAAAACGGCAGGGACAAAATATATTTCGACAGCTATGGCCTGTCTCCTCCTACAGAACTGGTAAAGTATTTGCAGAGTCCTGTGTACTACAATAGCGAACGCAATAGTGTACGCCCGACAACGAAGTGTTTTGCGGTCATCTATGCCTGCACGTCCTGAAAAAAACATGCAAAGATGGAGTGACTTTTCAAGAAGTTATAAACAGCCTGCATTGAAAATTATATTCAGATGTAAAAAATGCCTGTTGATAAATTTGGACATACAGATTCGGGATCTACCCAAAGAGTAATTGCCGGCGGAGTTACTGAAAGTCAAGTAAATAGTACTTTTCTAAGGCTGGATGGAGCAAACCCCGCGACTGGAGATCTAAATATGAGTGGTCATACTATTAGAGGTCTGCCTACAACGAATACTCCGGAAGCGGGAATAGATGAGGCTGTGAGTCGGGGGCAAGTAATAGATTTACTGCGGAATCACGACGACGTCCCGACCGACAATAATCATTTGACGAATAAGAAATACGTCGATGAACAACTTACTTCGAAAGTGGCGGCGGTGGTAGGGCCCGCGGTTAGCGCTTACAGTTCAACTCAACAGGCTATACTCGCTAGAACTCACACTGCAGTTAATTTTGACGTAATAAGATGCGGTACCGCAAGACACGGTATTGAACAGGGTATCGGAGCGACTTCTTTCCTCCCCAGTAAAGCCGGGTACTATATCGTTTCGGCGTACATAGAATTTTGCAACAATAGTAATACCGCGTATGGCACCGTCCACCTGTATAAAAATGGGGCGTCGTACATGCAAATTGCGGGTGGAGGGAGCACGAAAGGTTCGCAAAACCATTCAATCGGTAGTAACATAGTTTTTCTAGACGAGTTCGATTACCTCGGCATACACGCTTTTTCATCCATCGCTACGAACATTTTGTGTAAGGACTTTTCAGCGGCATTCTTGCGACCCTAATTAATAATAAATTATTATATTCAAAATGCCTGTTGATAAATTTGGACATACAGATTCAGGATCTACTCAAAGAGTAATTGCGGGGGGCGTTACGCTGTCCCAAGTAAATAGTACTTTTCTAAGGTTAGATGGCGCAAATCCGGCGACTGGGAATCTAAATATGAATGGCCATCATCTCGTAGGGTTACCGACTGATTACCCTTTTACGGGTAACGGGGGTGACGCTATTAGTTCAGCCCAGGCTATCGCCCTAGTCGCCGATAAAATCACTAATAGCGTCGAGCCTGCCGGTATTAGAGATTACGTTTCGGGTATGAGGGTATCTCCGGGCAATCTAGTGAGAAATACGACGAGCGGTATTATATATAGGTTCGAAGGAACGGCTGGAGCTATAACAGCGGCGCCAGCATTATCCGCGAATTGGAGACCTACAACCGGGCCGGCTATTTGTGTGTTGAGAGAGGGTGAAGGGGGAGCATCCGCACGCGTAAGTGGTGGCGCATTCTCGGGCACATATGCAACGCATGGTGGAGCATTCGGAGGCGTATATGTAATGCACCATCAACTAACGGTCGTTGCCATCAATACGGATTCGGCGTATACGACGTCTTTGGGCTTAATAACTATTCCTCGTACGGGCGTATATCGACTTGGCGGATTCGCGAATTTCTTGATAGGAAATGACGGTCCGGGCGAAAACATAATCAGAATTTCGTATGTCAAAGACGGGATACAGAGTAACGAACTTTTTGAATGCATGGCTGACGGATCAACGGTTGGCAGCAGAATATCGCTCGTATTACCAACCGTCGCCATATTTTTCAACGCCAACGATAAGCTCGGTATGAGGGTATATTCTTTCATATTCGGATACAGTCAAACAGCCGGTCGCCTTCTTCTCAGGGGCGGAGCTGGATTGCAGGTCGAGTTTTTGTACTAGGTAACTGTAGATACCTATCGTTCATATACGTGCGATAGGTATCTGTAAGTCTCATTATTCTTCAGCGTTATTTTTCTTCAATATACCACGCTCATTTTCTGCCCATCCGATTGAAACCTCAGTAACTTGTCTGAAATCACCACTGCGTACGCTTCCGTATTAGCTGGCGGCGCCGTATTGAACGTGCCTTTGATCTGGATATCGACCACCGATGACTTCAGACGCTCGGATTGCTTGCTCACGTCAAACACCATAATCGGAAACAGATCTTTGAAGTCCGAGGGTGTGATATTGCATTGTGTCATTAGTTCGTCCATTCCATAATATTTTTCACTGAACGCGGCTGCTGCTCGGTACGCCCGCGCGAATTGTTGATTCGGAAATGATAGATTATAGTCGACAACTGGGTATCGGTCCTGGTTCATCATCACGAACATGTTCTTCAGATCGCAATGATTGAAAACTGATGGATTTTGTTCTTGATCGCCGCTTTTGTCGGTTTGAAAACCCAAGATGATGTACCTAGGCTTCTCAGGTAATGTCTTGACGCTAAGTCTCCAGCTAAAATTAGTCGACTGTGCGACGGAGGTGGTATCGCATTGACGGGCTCTGTACGCAACTGGCAGCGACGCTTTCGATTCGATCGTTTTGTACAATTGCATCTTCTCCATATCCGCGGGAATAACGTTAGGCATGAACCATGAGATTTTATCCAGCCTAACTTTCCCTGCGCTCGCTACGCCCGCGGCGACTGATCTAAAAATTGCGTCATCATCGGCTTTACGAACAAGAGTTAGCGTATGTTTCACACCAAAAACAACCTTGTCGTAATCATCGCAAAATCCGAAAATATGCTTCAATGGAACTACAAAGCTGAAAGTACCTTTGGCATTTGGTTTTTGAATTATATACGACTGTCTCACGGCGAAACCTTGATTATCCGCGATAGCAGCCGTCGCTCCGCTGTCCTTGTACCACAACTGATTCAAACCTTGAGCTAGTTGAAAATCATTCGGGTATTTGAGTAATCCGAGCATCGTCGTTGCCTGACCTGGGTGAAAAAACGATTCAATTTCCTGATTCGACAGGGAATACGAAATTTGGCTGAAAAGATGCATGAGCCCATTATTCGTAAGAGTTGCTTCATCGGCATTAACGTAGAAGGTGTCGGGGTTGGTCGCCCTCATCAATCTACCCTCGAACAACAGGTAAGATTCTGCTGGATGACAAAATAGATCTTGAAGTTCGATGTTTATTCTAATCTCGCCGGAGGTGTTTAGATTCGCCCCCGATATCGGCTCATACTCATACCATTCGTAGCGTTCGACGCTTTCATCGCTCAATGGTTGTTCGGTAAATCTCAGAATATCAGATGATTGCATTTTTACTACTACGCGATAATATTTTTTACGCGACCTTCATTCCGGCGCCGTTTAGCGAGCGTACTAAATCTTGTATCGATATGGCGTCGTTCTTCTTCAGACCATCCCCCATCATGAGATTATTAATATTCGGGATATTCGAGATCGAGCCTACGCTACCGACGCCACTCAGCCGCTCTAAAATTTGTCTAGTTTCTGGCGTAATTTTCTTGGAGGTGGGAGTAGGAGCAGGAGTAAACAGTTTGGCCACTGCTTTGTCTACTAATCGTTTACCAGCGTTGATTGCGGTTGTTTTCCCAACATCGATGGCCTTTTTCCCAATTTCTTTCGCCACGTCTTTACTCGCGCTGAGAGCGGTCGTTGCTAATTGTTTGGCGGCGTTCGACGTTACTAGCCGTTTGAAAAATCCCGAAATTGTATCGAATATTCCCGATCCTCCGATAACGTATTGTTTTCTATACCTCCTTCTATTAATGACTTGCATTTTTTCTGCATTTTACAATGTCATCATTATATTTTTGTAAGCATCTTTACTCAGCACTTCCTGCCTCAATAACGCGTCGCACATCGCCACGATCTCGTTTCTCACGCCGGTATTGCCTGCTTTGAAGCTTTGAAATCGTAGTTCTAACTGTTTCGCTAATACGTTTGGATCTTCGGAAATAACGATTACACCGCCCACGCCTTTGCCCACCGCATTACGAGCCCTCTTTTCCCATATCGGTTTGATAATTTCCCGATATTTGACGCTCGAAGATGCTTTCGGTTTGTTGGGATTTTTTGGCTGTCTGATAGCATCCGACGCGAGTAGAATCTCAGCGTAATCGTCTCTATCATTATTATCGTATATCGACGCGTTCGGCTGTTTCATCGTCAACAACTCCCAAAGCCCCGGTGTTCCGCCATACGTCTTATTTCCAACCATCACATCGTCACCTTAAATAAAAATCGGAGCGTCGCCGATGTAGAATTGTCCATTTTTTGATCGTATTCCGAACGTCGTGTCTACGATTTTTCTATCGGAGGCGTATTGATGAAGGTACTTGGTGGCTACATCACCTAATTCTAAAGTTCTAATATCCTCAGTCGGATCGTCGCTATACGCTTCTATCGAGGGATACTGAGGAAATTGAACCTTCAACGAAGCGGGTAGCGTTTGTAGCGCGTTTGTAGTAGCTACCGAGTTTTCTTTGATGGCGGATAGTAGGACATTCTGCTCTTTGGAAATTGCGGATTGCGACTCGACGATAGGCTTGTACAGCTTGGTTAATTCTTGTTGCAGTCCCGAATCTCCCAATCTCTCCGATAAAAAGTTCTGTTGAATATTCTTCTTGGATTTCAGAAACTCTTCGACTATGAAATTTCTTTTCGCCGGGTCATCTATCTTTAGAAACGACATTTTTAATAAAAAATTTAATGTTTTTCGACATGTTTTCCGGCGTGTTTTTCGACGTGTTTTTCGACATGTTTTTCGACATGTGTAAAAACACAAGTTAGACGTATTTTCAGACATAGCGACATAGGTCTACATAGGTCTACAAAACTCTACAAGTCTACATGATTTCGTACATGTTCACGTTAGTCGTCTTTTTCACAGATTCGGTATTTTTCTCAAACATGCTTTGAAAGGACTGCCTGACTTCCTCTCTTCCCCGATCGATGAGTGATTGTTTCGTTTCCTCGTCCATCGCGTCTATCGCAACTTTCGACTTACTTTTGATTTCTTCTTTCATGCCATTGAATTTTTCAATCTCACTTAGAATCAGAGAATATTCCTCGTCTGAAATGTGATCATCCACGAGTGCTTTTGAAATATGGTCGCTGATCGTGTTGAGCTTCGCGTCAGCTAGCGTTTTGATCTTTTCATGCTTCTCCGCCTTCAGGGCGAGCTTTTTACAGATTCGGCTGCCAATTATACTCAATAGCCCCGCACCTAGCGCTGTCCCTTCCATAGCAATAGCGATGGGGGTTGCAATTATGGTGGCTAGTACACCGATTCCCGAAATTCCGAGCCCCATCGTGATCGCCATGAGGACGTTGTCTACTACGCCGATTACGCTCACACTTCTATGGTACTTTTTACTCAACGCTGCTCTTTTGTCGCGTTCTTGCTCGATCTCCTTTTTGATTTCGCTAATCTTCTGAAGTCGATACGTTTGTGCAGACCCCGCGGCTATTTGTATTTCACCTTCCGGCGCGGAGGGTGTTATATTTGTTAGGTTTGGATAGAGTTTGATGCCTTCGTATTCCATTCTTTTATTTATTAGCAATATATATTTTTTTACCGTTGATAGTTTACACAGCATAGCGAATCTCCTTCGTTTATCGTTACCGCCGAATCGGAGTTGTTTTGAATGGAAACTATGATATCATCAATCACATCTTCTGAAATCACCCCGTCTAGTAGGCTGCATCGTCGTTCTTTGATACTCTGTCTGAGGGAAACGAGACAAAGACCTGCTGCCATTTCTACACCCAGTCCAAGCCTTAGCGTATTTGCCGCCTTTGGTTGTATCGTAATATCATTTTGCGCAAAAATCTCCCATCGCAGACCCCCTAGTTGTCTTACTGGGGTGCGAGTAACACCGCTCGTAATCTTCCAAAAGACTGAAACGGGCTGCGTTCTAACCTCTACCGGTCTAGTTGGTTTAGTTCCAAATTTGTGTATTGGTCTCGACATTTTACATATGATAATTTATAATATCATGCCGAGAATCGGAATGTTTCGAAACGGCGAGTTGGGGCCGAGCAAAAGTCCTTCGCCACTCACATAGCCCGACCCTGTTTTCATGTAAAGCCCGGATCCCATTATCGATGCGCCTTTTTGCCACGGAGACAAGTACAACCCGGATCCGGCCGCTCTTATTTTGCACGCTATGTCACCTTTCTTGACATACATTACGCCCGAACCGCTGATTTTATCGACAAGTTTCGATCCAGCCGCAGCACCTAACCCACCTAATGCGCCCTGTGCTAAACTTGGCAGTACGCTACCAAGAAGGAACCGTCCCGCCGTCGCTAGAAACGGAAGTATAGCGCCTATGAATCCACCTTCGACTTTCTTGTTGTTCTCCAATTGCGTTTTACTCATTTTAATAATCATACCAGTTCCTTTTTGGTAGGCTGCTGCCATTTTATTGATTTGCGCCTGGGTGAGAGCCAAAACGTGTTCGCCATTCAAATCATCGTGCGATAGTTTGATACTCACGCCGCTCCCCGCTTGAAGTGATCTTTTAATTTTGTCTTGTTGCGCTTCTGAAATATTAACTTTTACGCCCGTGTAACGATTCATTTTATTAATAAATTACAAAAACTTTCAAACTTCCCTGATGTGAAATCGAATCGCTAATTCCTCACCCCGAAGATTTAGTAGGTTCCCGTGTTGGTCTGTGAGCCTCGTTTCCATCGTTGAAATTGTAGACAGCAAAATCGGGAGATATATCAAATTATGCGGCACTTCGATAATCTTGTAACCGGGGCCTACGTTTGGGAAAAAAGAATATATCACGTTTTCCGATGTTCCGTTAGTGTACGAAGACCCGATAATGTCGCTGGTCACTCTCAGGCTGCTTACACTCATTATATTCACCAAGTCCTCCGATTCATTATAGCCAGCATCATAGGCCCATCTGTGAAAACCTAGAACCCTTCCTATCGAATTCTTTGGCGTAAAGTCAACCTGATAATCTCCTTCTATATTTACCACAGACCTCAGCGTATTGGTGTTTGGTGCTATTGAGATACAGTAATTTCCATTTACTCCGTCGTAATGCCCATTCCCCTTCATGACCCTCTGTATATATTCGTTGATATCCGTTATTTCATAGCAACCCTCCGGAACTTCAATGTTAATCCACGGTGTGTCGGAATTCGGCGAATACCTGAAGACGTTGTTTGTCGCATCGATATTAGGAAAAGAATAGTACGTCTCGAGGGCAACTAAGGCCATTTCATATTTCTTATTCTTCTCCAGTTCGAGTAGTGGATTAAACTTCGTTCTGATTCGCGTGCTCTTTTCGCTGAGAAAAATGGAAAATGATGTTTTTGGTTCCGTGTTGCAGGCCGTCTTTTCCGTGTTTTCCGATATCTGTTTGAGAAGCGATGATTCCATTTTTACTATACAATACAATTTTACAATGGCGGATCCTCGATTATATAAAATTCGTCGAGTCCGCATCGGTATTTACCATTGTACTTGTCGCTAGTCAGGTCTAAAACCACGAATCCATGAGGTTGTTCCCATACCGTTTTGCATAGTTTTCGAAATTCATCTTTCGTCATGTCTGTACTCACGTGATCGTTGTAAATATGATTACAATTTTTCAGGTCTTGTTTGAACAGGCAAATAAAGTTTGCATTTTCTCTGATTGTTTGGCGCGGTAATTTGAAATAATTCTGGGCGAGGTAAAAACAATCTACATTGCTATGCCTCCCCCGATTATAATACGTTTCACATTTGTTTTGTTTTTCCAATTGAAGATCATCGAATATCATCAGGTTCTTCTTTTCGGCGCTCAGATCTCTCGGGTCTGGCACATCTTCGGCGCTCTCAAAGAACTTGGCAATTATATCAGATTTAGCTTCCAAGTTTTTTACCATTTCCTCCATAACGAAGTCTGGTGACGCATTTAGGCCCACGATTTCATCTCGGTGCTCAAACAGCCGAACGATCGCTTCTTTCGGCAATTTTTCTTCGTATGCTTTTTTAATAATGCGATATTCCGGTTGAAACAGAGAAGTACCGAATACCTGCAAGTTATTATAATCCAACCAGTCTGGCCTGAGTAAAAGATTGAGAAGAAGCGTCGTTTTTCCACACGCCGATTTCCCAACTATCAAACCGCGTATGCTTCTGGGTAACAACGGATTGTTGAATCTTTTCGAGAGCGCCGTGCCCCAACTCATATCTCTAATCTCCATTTTAAAAATATATATTATTAAAAACTAAATGTATTGCGTAAAATGTAAAAAACAGACCCAGACGACAGATGTGCAGAACGCCGTGGCTAATAATGGGAGATCGATGCTCAGAGGTGTTTGCGTCGTATGCGGGAAAACAAAAACTCAATTCGTGAAGGCGTCCGCCGTTGCGCAAGGTGGGGATCTAGTTAGTTCGCTGAACGCTGCCACTAGCAACATTAAATTACCTTGGGCCAAGTTTGCTGGTGAGGTACATTTGCCAGGCCATCAGTTTACTGGTCCTGGTACTAGACTAGATTTGCGTCTGAATGCCAACGAAACCCCCAAAGATTGGAGCAAACCTATAAACAGGGTAGATAGCGCGGCATACGTTCACGACCTGGCATACAATCAACACACTGATACGGCTTCTAGGAATGTCGCTGATAGAGCAATGATAAACCAATTGAATAATATTCCAAATCCAAGTCTGCGGGAACGCGTAGAGAGGGCGATAGTCAAACCCATCTTGTCAGCTAAAACGAGTCTCGGGCTAGGTTTAAAAAAAGCCTAGAATTACAGCAGGACCTGAAATGGACTAATCAATTAGCGAATGAATTACACAAACCAGTAGTGAGAAATTTTAGGACGAGGCGGGTCCGTGTTGGCGGGATTGACCAGATTTGGGCGGCTGACCTAATCGACATGCAGGCTTTCGCTAGAGATAATGATGGCGTGAAATTTCTATTGACCGTCATAGATGTGTTTTCCAAGTATGGGTGGATCGTTCCATTACATGACAAGAGTGGGAAGTCTACAGCCGATGGGTTCGTGAAGATACTCGGGGGTGGTCGACAGCCAGTCAAAGTTTGGTGCGACAAAGGGAAAGAATTTTATAACAAAAATGTAAAGAATTTAGTCGAGTTGTATTCTACCGAGAACGAGGGTAAAAGTTCCATCGTAGAAAGATGGGTGCGTACGATGAAAGAGAAGATGTTCAAGTACTTCACAGCTAATTCAACTAGAAGATATATCGATGTATTAGATGAGATGGTTAGTAATTATAATGACACGAGACATTCTTCAATCAAAATGACTCCCGCGAAGGCTAGTATGAAAGTGAACGAAAAGACTGTATTTATGAATTTATACGGCGATGAGATTTCAGAGCCTATTACACCAAAGTTTTCAGTCGGCGATCGAGTCAGAATAACTAAGAAGAAGAACATTTTTGACAAAGGATATATACCTAGATGGACCGAGGAGGTTTTTGTAGTATCTCAGGTTCAATATACAGATCCGCCAACTTACAAGATCACTGATTCTAATTCTGAGGAAATACAGGGGTCATTCTATGAGCAGGAGCTACAGAAAACAACTCAAGAAATATTTAGAATCGAAAAAGTGATTAGGAAACGCGGGAAGAAATGTCTCGTGAAGTGGTTGGGCTACCCAGACTCGTTCAACTCGTGGATTAATAACGAAGACTTGGTGACATTGTGACACGATTATAAACCAACGGTGTAAAATCGTTTGCGATATTGTAATCCCGTATCCACGTCGTAGTCCACTCACGCTCTTGCATCACACGGGCATGAGTTGCCATTGCATTGACAATTAACGACGATGATCTCGTTGTCGATCAAACTAACATCACACGGGGGTGAGTTGCCATTGCGCCGACGACGAACGACGATGGTCTCGCGTGGCCCTTGTTGACGATCCGGCCGTGGATTCTTGCATGGGCATTCATCGTCGCAGCATTCGCGGATGTGGGCGTCAATTTTAGCGATGAACGCCGCTTTCCACCGTCTTGTAAAATATCCATCCCGGCCGCTCGGCTCGGCGATTTTTCGTAATTCAGTAACTTTTTTCGAGTAGTCCATTTTGTATACGCCGGAGAAATTTTTTTTACTTTTTTTACTTTTTTTTATACTTTTTTTACTTTTTTTACTTTTTTTACTTTTTTACGCCAGACATCGAATTTGAAAAAGTAAGGCTAGTATTGGTCAAACTGTGCGGGCACTCAATTTTTAAGGCTGTACTGGTCAAATTGTCCGAAGGTCAAGGCTGTACTGGTCAAATTGTCCGAAGCTCAAGGCTATACTGGTCAAATTGTCCGAGCTTGCTACTTTGACCTCTACTGTCTCAGTAGACCAAAGTCTGAGTAACGGTGACGGATATCTATACGCTCAGTATTGGATTAACGGTTCTAGGGCAATTACCCCCTGGACAATTACCCCCGGACAATTACCCCCCGACAATTACCCCTGGACAATTACCCCCCAGGACAATTACCCCCCCGGACAACTACCCCCCGTGCCAATTACCCCCCGGACAACTACCCCCTGTACCAATTACCCCCCGGACAATTACCCCCCGTGTCACAGTGTGAGCTTGTTCTCTCACGCGTTTAACTCTTTACCAGTCTCTTTGTATTTGTCTGACGTTCAGCGCTGCTTAAGCCTATCCTAAATTAACTTTATGGCTTACTGTGGTAGGCCTATAGCCATCTTTCTTCACTATCTCACTCTACAATACTTATTAAATACAATACAGAGTTAGCTTACACACAGTCTACTTAATTTAGATATCTAGTCATGATGGAATTTTCTAAATCTGAGAGAAGGAAAGATAAACGTTGTTTCGAAGGTTTTCTTTACGTGAAACAGAAGAAACACAAGAATTTAGCAAAGTGGTGTCGTTTCGCTAAGTAGGCTACGAAAATAGACAGAACGCTATCGATAATTACTTTTAAGTTTTAACCTTTTTCACACATTAGCTTGGAACCGTTTTTAGATTTTATTTGATTAAGTATTTTTCTTGAACATTTAACAATAATTTGCCTATCTTCGTGGAGTTGCTTTTAACCTTGCTTAGTTATTATGCTAACTAAAGTCACAACTCATCAATAACATTTAAATATTTAACCAGGTAGGCGTTTAACATGACATAGATTTAATTTTTGGCACGGGGGGTAATTGTCCGGGGGGTAAATGGTACAGGGGGTAATTGTCCGGGGGTAATTGGCACGGGGGTAGTTGTCCGGGGGGTAATTGTCCGGGGGTAATTGTCCCCGGGGGTAATTGTCCGGGGGTAATTGTCCGGGGGTAATTGTCCAGGGGGTAATTGTCCTGTCACCGGATTAACACACCACCGTGGTGCGATTGCATAATGGTCGTTTCGTTGCCTTATAGCCAGAGGTTTCCAGGTTCGAATCCACTAGCAAGCCGCCGCGTAGGGACCTTGAACGAGTCCTTCACTTTCAATTGATCCGCGCTTGGGCGTGAAACTCCTACTCAGTGTTCACGCTGCAGTCGGGAGCGCTTCTGAGTCGTAAACTTGAAGGTGTGCTATTATAGTAAATGCGAGAAATAAATTGAATCGACATGTCGAGCTTCACATAGCTGTGTCTAATCTAAAGATTCTATATAATTATTATGTTGGGGAGTCAGTGTGAAAACCTTTGGTGTTTGCGAAAATGAACGAAGAAACAAGCGGTGGGAAAAAATGTTTATGTATCAAATCGGGTGAAAGCAGAGTCATAGGCTATTGCAAAATGATTGGTATTTTCTTTTTGTACTTTAATAATTGTTGCGTGCTTTGTGCTTTATGAATTTCACAAATTATGGTTTAGAACTTCAGAGGATCTCTATGGTAGTATAAAGTTATCAAAGTGATTTGCAAATCTTGCGATGAACCATTCACACGAATGTCCTTATTTGAAGATGCACGAAAATATAAGAAGGTACATGTATAGACGACAATTCTTTTTGTATAATTATGTGTAGGCTACTGAATGTTGTGTAGGCTAAGCATGGCCTAATAATTATTAACCAAGTTAACATTGAATTAAATTCTCAGCTTTCATTCACTTACCGTCGCACTTTCCCTCGTGAGCGACGGTTATGTTTTTCTTCTGCGCACATGCCGCCTTTTGAAGCTCACATACATTGGTGTAAGTCTTGCCGTCATCGCCACAGCATGGAGCGCTGGCACCATCGCAGACAGTGGTACAGACGCACTTCGGGAGATGGTTTGTATCTTCCTCACAGCGACCGTAGTATGGACACACGAAATCAGCACAAACTGCGAGAGAGAAAAATATTTTAAATAATGTGTCTTTTAATAAAAGATGCAATATTGTTACGGAAGACATTTCAACACGTGAACCCAGGGCATCAATTTGAGAGTTTTTATGAAGAAAAGTTTCATTTCTACAATCTCATGCAAGCTTGTAGCAATTAAGGCCTATGTGATAAATGCAGCTTTGAATAAAGGTCATTCCAGATTGACGGCCCTACAACCGTGAATACTCGGAGCTGTCCGGCAGATAAGCGAGCTGGTGGAAATAGGAGTTGCCACTTCATTGCAGAGCGATGAACTCGACCCGCCTCAACATCAGAGACTGGGCGACAGATATCGCGAAGTTTAGATGGAGCTCAACCAAGGATGGAGCGTGAACCCAGGGCAGCAATTCGATATGACAAAATAATTATGTCCTATGTTAGGTTGCGTGCAACCAACGTGCATCACATCCTGCAGGTTGTGAGTTACGGTGGCAATTTCTGTGATTTCTTCAAACAAACCGAGCAACCCAGCGCCGAACATTGTGCTTTTATGAACTATTTTTAAACGGCTACGAAGTTCTCCATGGTAGTGTAAAATAATATTATCAAAAGGATTCTAAGGTTTTGCAATGATCCTTCCACAAATGTCCTGATTTGAACATTCATGTAATGTCAGAAAGTATCGCCGACAATCCTTATACAGGGTGGGCCATAAAATTACTTCCAAAGTTTTTTTGCATATAATTACATGTATCTTGGCCAGAAATAAGAATTTTGAAATGAAATTATACAGGTTTAGCCGAAATAAAATTCATATCTACACATGATGGCCCGATTTCATAAATATATTTCAAATAGAACAATAGTTAGATCTATTATCACTTTTTAATTTAATTTAGAAATTTGTACTTACGGCCAAGATATTGGAAAAAATGTAGAGATTTTTTATGGCCCACACTGTAGCATAATGTATAATGTGTAATGCGCGTAGCCATGGCGTTATAGAGTTACCATTGAATTAAATTGTCAGCTTCCATACACTTACCATCGCACTTTCCACTGTGAACAACCGTGATGTTGGTTCTTGTTTGACATGCCTTTGATTGTAGAAGACATAAGTTGTCGTATGTCTTGCCGTCGCTGCCACAAACTGGACTTATCTCTCCACAAGTAAAGTTACAGACGCATGACGGGCGCGTGGGATATTCTAGGACACAGCTACCGTAGTAAGGACACTTGTGTCCAGTGCAAGCTACGAAAAGAAAAACAATACAACTACCGCATTTAAGACAATGAATTGTTTATTGGAAGATGCAATGATTATTATGTAACTCATTTCAATAGGATCTAATTCATTGCCAATAATTATTATTAATTGTTAATCAATGTAGGCCTATTTTGTTTATTGCCATCATTGCATTTGCCAATGTGATGTTTCGTGATGTCGGGTTTTAAGAATGCATTAGTTCGCTTAGGTTTTCCATGACTTCTACAAACCTGTTTTTCAATCTCTGGACAATCCGTTGTAGAGACTCACTGGGGAACCTCTCGACCTCAGTTTTCAATTTTTTCCGTGAGGAACCTTATGCAGTCGCAAGTGTGCTCTAGTTCACTGATTGGAGTGAGCCAGGCTGGGGATGGGTTGGGTGGGGTCGGGTGTGGGGCAGTAGGATGTCGGGTTATGGATAAAGACTAATATTTTGTCTGGATGGTTCATCTTTGGGAGAAATATTTCGCAACGACGAGAAATTTTCGCCAGACAAATCCGCACTAGAAAACCTTCCTGGTTGTACAGTTCTACAAATTTCTTTAAAAAATGTCTGAAAAAGATGAAGAGAAAGGGTGACAGAGGCACACAATCATATAGACAGGAACAAAAATAGAGTCATAAAGAGAATCTAATTAGAACTCACCATTACCACACGAAGCGAAACCCGCGAACAGAACGACACTTGCAACAACTTCATAGAAGATCAACTTCACCATCTTGTCGTCTAAGTCTTCGTGTATTCGATGTCTGCAAAACACTCTGTGGATGAGGCTTTTATAACCATCAACCTGCACAGCGACACGTGTGTTATTCGCAGGGTCATGCACTGCAATTATAGACCAAAAGTAGAACCCGTGTCTGGGTCAAGGTGGTGGTACACACTGGTAAGCTTACACATTGGTACATAATGGCACGGTTGACGAAGGGTTTATCAAACGTCAGAGCAGCAACAAAAGTTTATGTATTATATGACCTGTTATTTTCGTAAACGGCCCAGATTGTAATTATTGTCAAAAGGATTCATTTCGTTCAAAGGTTTTGCCCCAACTGCACTTGCAAAACAGACTACGAAATGGATGTCCTGCTATTTAAAAGACAACATTTGGATCCAGGGCCGTATTATGGTCATCGTAGGCCCTAGGCACTTTTGCATATTAATCTATTCGTAGGCCTAGGCCCCTAGGGCCTATCCAACTCAACTCTGTATTAATTCAAATTGCAACACATTTACGTTAGCCTATTTCTTAAAATTATGCTGAACCATGTTTTATGAACGCATTTAGTTTTGATTTTAAATCTCAATCTACTTTTTTAAATATTTATTTTCGATATCCGCTAAATGTAATATTTCCGGTTTCCGATTTTCGACTTTCGGTTAGCGGCGCTTTTATTTCGGTCAAAATTCTAATGAAAAATCGCCATCGCTTTTTAGGGGAGACCGGGATTATATGTTACAATTTTCACTTTTTTGTAAATTGGCTGTTCCTCAGCATCTCAGTTTTCCTAAGACCAAGGGGGTTTAATACTTCAATATGTCACACAGAAATTGGTCACAGTAGATTGTGCTAATAGTTAATGATTTGTGTACAATATTGGTGTTAGGCAAGCTACTGGAATGTAGATCTAACAAATAACCCCGATAGCGGGGTTACATGTTACATTCCCCGGGGTTGCATTGTTACACAGGTAAAATTGTCATTTTTACAGTAAATGTAAAGTGATTATTAAACAGGAACATCACTAATAATATAAAAGATCATTCATAGACAGATTGCATGATGTTGTGAGGTGCATTACACTTGTGGCTGGTTTACTTTACTCGTCGTCTTCATGGTGGGGATTATTTTGTTGGTGCTGGTGGTCGAAGAAGACTGAACTAAACCGATTTTGTCGGATGTGATAAGTCTCTGAGCAAGGTCGTAGCCAAGATTTGATTTTTTGAGGGAGTGTTCTTCGGGGTAGAATTTTCGAAAAAATGTTTGTTAATCGTCAAAATTCATGACGACCTTTTTTTAGTCGTCGGAAACTGCCTTCTTACCATTTTTCGCCTAATTTCATATTTTCCATTATGTGCTAGTAGGCCTACATGTAGGCTAAATGAATTGTTATTATTTTACATTCTTCATTTATGGGGGTGCTTT